>VZTH01009135.1:1097321-1149442 GCA_013397815.1 Aleadryas rufinucha | reverse complement strand
CCATCAACACCCTGACCAACAGGGTGCCAGGTTGTATTCTGACTCTGTCAGTGATTTTTCTTTTGTGCTATTGCATTTATTTTATTTTTCCTGTTAAATTGTATTTCTGACTTGGAGTCTCTTACTGGTTTGCTTTTCAAACCTTCACAGTTCGTGAAGGCTACATGCCAAGGGTTTTCTCCTCATAGCTTTGTTTTTCTTGGACAGAAAAGCCTGTAACTAAACCTAAAGCCTCAGAGGCTTTTAAGTGCCTTGCCCTAGTCTCCTGCTGAGCATCTGGCCATCTTCAGAGGTTACTCTTTCTACTGAACATTCCTCTGCAGTCCATCAGAGAGCAAACACCAAGAGAGACAGTGCTGCCCCAAGGATGAGTTGTCTCTTTTACCCCATCATTTGGACTTCACTGGGGCACACAGAAAGCCTCCTTCTGACTGCAGCTGGAGGAGTGTTGGGCTCCACAGATGAATTTTGAAAGTGCTGAGCATCCACAGCTCCTGCAAAATCAATGAGGGCTGCAGACCCTCATTGAAAAACAAGCTACTTCCAGCACATATAAATATGTTCCAGCTTTTTGCCTGCTCCTATTTCTGTATTTCTCCTTCACTTCTACATTATTTAGAAATGGCTTCCATAGTCACCACATTTCCCCCCCTTTTTTTTTTCTCCAAACAGCACATTACTTTTTCATAAGATGCCATTTCTCCTGTCTCTGGGACCCATGCTTTCCCTGATTGTCTCAATATTTCTTTCTAAATCTGGGACTTACTTTTATCTGAGTCTTTGCCTTTACAATTGGTTTTACTGCACATCAAACATTATTCAGAGAGCTTTCTTGTCTGAAATGAAAAAAAACCTATTACAATCTAGGGAAGATGTTATCAACCAGCCTGATTTTGTGATTTCAGACAAGTTGTTGTTGGCAGTCCAGAGATTCACTGCTTTACATAAAGTGATTGCCTGTGGTTTATGATACTACTATTTGTCTGTAACTGCAAAAGAAAGAAGCTAGAGATAAGAAAGGCAAGTGCAAAAGGTTTAATTGATCTCATTTTATTATATTCCTATCTTCAGAGTCCCATATTAATATTCCCAGTGGTCTGTATGAAGTTGCAGGTTTGGAACAGACTCCTTTTCTCACAAACTGCATCTAAGAAAAGGAGCAAAACCATTTTCTGTCACAGACTTATTTCTAAAACTCTGGGTTTTGGATGACTTTTTGATTCATATCTTTTCTCCCTCATCAAAGAAGAAATCAGGCCACAGATGCTGAAATATCCTCATCACCTGAAGGCAATGTCTGACATTGCTTTTTCCAACGTACAAAGGAAGGAAAAGAAATCAATAAATCACTTTCTGAAACTCTAACAGAGCTAACATCCATTCTGGAGGAGAGAAGCTACCTGGGTGCACAGAAATATCAAAGTGCTGCCTGGAGGCACTGACAGACAGTCTGTGTCTAAGTGAAGGTGGTGGCAAGTTTGCTCATCCCTCCTACCAACAGCTCCCAGCAAGATGCTCCCAGGCAGACACAGCGTGTCTGAGGAGGGAGAACTCTGCCATCCCTCCCTGAACAAACAGGAGCTGGGGCTGTAGTAAAACAGCAACAATTACGTGTACTGGAAAGCCTGTTTAAGGAAAATGGAGCAGGATCCTGAAGAGATCCATCTGCAGTGGGATATTTTTGTTAAGCAAGCTGTTTATTCAAGGCAAGCGAGTTGTGCTGGAGCCTAGAAGTGGAGTTTGAATGGGAAAAACCTGCCTAGCAATCCACTTTATGCACACTTAAACCAGAGAACAGCAGAGCACAGCCTCAGGTTTGCATTGGGAGCACATGAAGGATTAGCCTCAGTTTTCTGAAGTTCTTAACTAATGTTCATCAAGCTGATATGAGCTAGCACTGCACCAAAGGACACAATCCAGGTCTTCTGCTCCTAGCTAGCTGTTCTCACCTTGTGCCAGTTCCTCCCCTGGGACAGCATGGTGCACTAAATTTGAGTAGAAGCTAATCTGGGAAAGAAAACAAAAATATTCATTGGCTCCCTGTTGTAGTTCATGATGGGGCCACACAAATGCATGAGCTGGCAGATGGGAAAAGGAAGTTAGGAAAAATAATATTGTCTGTTTTAGAAGTGGGGCTGGTCATGAAACAGCACTGTTGCAAATGTCAGAATAAAACTATTCATTTCAGAGTACCAAGCAAAATAGGAATTTATTGAAAATGATATAATTATTTAGGTTGGAAAAGACATATAAGAACATTGAGTCCAACCATTAACCAACCACTGCCAGGTCCCCCAATAAACCATGTCCCAAAGCGTCACACCTACACATCTTTTAAATACCTTCAGGGATGGTGACTCCACCACTTCCCTGGGCAGCCTCTTCCACTGCCTGACAATCCTTTCAGTGAAGAAAGTTTTCTTAATATCCAATCTAAACCTCCCCTGGTGAAACTTGAGGCCATTTCCTCTTGTCCTGTTGCTTGTTACCTGGGAGAAGAGACCAATCCCCACGTGGCTACACCCTCCTCTCAGGCAGTTGTAGAGAGTGGTAAGATTCCTCCTCAGCCTTCTTTTCTCCTGGCTAAACACTCCCAGCTCCCTCAGCCACTACTCGAAGGACTTGTGCTCAAGACCCTTCACCAGCTTTGATGCTCTTCTTTGGACATGCAACATTTAAATGATGAGGAAATTACGCAGTGCCAGACCTGTAGTTATGATCTGGGAAAACAGTCACTTCTGCATGATCTGTGGAGGAACTGAGGGACAACCAGCAGCCACAGTTCATTCCCAGAGTTCAAGGCTGCCTGCCAGAAACCAGCTCTGGAACCATTTCTCTCTAAGCTGGTGACGACTGGACCAAGTGGAAAATTAGATCTGAGAGTTTCAGACATTTGATTTGAAAATAAAACATTCTGTAAGATAAAAAAGAATATCTGAATATCTCTACTGTGCTTCCTGGAGCCAAAAGATCCAGACAGTCCCTCAACTAAATGGCAGAAGACCACCACTAAATAAATATTTTGTCTCCTCACATCCATGAAAAGTCATTTTTTTTCTTAGTTTCAAGCAAAGGATAAATCAGTTGGAAATTCTGTCACAGACCTTTTATGCCTTCACAGGACACCACAATTAGCCAGCAAATAGGGTGATGAAAGGATGAGTGTTCCTGTTGTCTGTGACAAGAGTGATTGCTAGAAGTTGGAGATGCTACAGAGTTTGGGAAAGGCACCACTGCAGCTGTGGGAGTAGAGCATCAAGAAGCAGCAGGACATATCAGAGGTGACATCAGCTGGGTCACTGCCCAGCTGCAGCTCTTTAAAAAGCAGCAGTTGTCTGCTGAGCTTTTAACAGGCTTCCCAAGCCATCTGAAAGTCATTAGATTTTCAAGTGATGGTCAAATTCCTAGTACCTGTACTTAATCTGGACATCTTCTTAAGCAGCAAAATTTGGTATATACCCTTAGGGGTTGATATGTTCCAATATTTCAGTATTTTTGTGAGATTTGAATGAGCTGATAAGTCACTTAGGAGTCAAGATGTGGCAATTCAGATGCCTACGCTTTGTCATGGTCTCTGTGCATGAGGTGTTTTTAACACTGAAGGCCAAGAAGAAACAGCTTGCTGTTCTTCTGCGAGTATATCATGAACCCGGGCAAAGGCAACCTCAAAAAAACACATTTCTGAAGCTTTCAGACTATTCTTTTGATGGGTGTTCAAGGTTTTGCCTCGAAGGCTGGAAGCCCTTCATCATCAGTAAGAGAACAGTGGTAGCATCTGTCTTATGTTTTATGCACTTTATATGCCACCCAAAGTCAACAAAGATGTGTAAAAATAGAAAAATAAATGTTGCAAATCATCTGGACATGTGACTGCTTTTGATATCTTATCACAGGCCTTGCTAAATCAACTGAAATCAATGAAAAACCATCAGTACCAAGCCATTTTTGAAACAATTCAGCATCATCTCTTTCTGTTTGCAAAGCATTTGAGATTCATGTGATGACAGTCCTTTGGTCTTGTATATTTTTAAATATTCCATAGCTGCATGTTGTTATCCCCACAACATATAAGCAGGAACTGTATTTAGGAAGCATGTAGCATCTTTGGAATTTTTAGCAGAATGTGTCTCTCCTGCTTTCCTGTGAAAAAATCACCCATTCTTGCCTGCCAACTACAGCCCAGAATGTAATGGAGATGTGTGGCAAAAATATCTCCCCCTGCCGTGATGTCCTACTGAGCAGACATGTTATTTTTCGATTATGCTATGCTTACTGCCATGAGATCAAATGAAAGCTAAAATGCTATTAATGCACTCAATGACTCTTAGCAATGTTCTTAGCAATAAATTCAGTCAAATATAGCAAGATGGAATGACAGAGTCTAGGCCAGATGTCCAGGGAGACCTGAGACAAGCGATTCTGAACAGCTGCTGGCGTGAAATCCATCATTTGCAACACTTCACGACCCTTCCCATTTCGGTGGCAGTACCAGGACTGGAGGACTCATCCGTGGTCAGTACAAAAAAAAACTTCCTCCCGTTTCCGCCCTTTGATTGATGTGTCTCCCTGGAGCTCACGAGGGATTATGTCTGTTAAAACCCCAGCTTGGCTGTGGCAATATCTGCTTTTGTCTCAGAATGTGCACAAAATAAACAGCAGCTTGGCATGTGCCCTGGTCACGTTTTCCACCCACCCTGTGGTTTGTATGTTCATGTTTTATGCAGTGCTGTCATTAAAACCACTGAAAGTTAACTGCAGCAGCTGTTAAAAGTTTGACCTTCTAAATATGTAGAAGTTCCAGCCATCACAATGAGCTCCTTTCCTGATCCTACTGTATTAACATAGAATTTAAAAGTGGTACATGCACAAGAAATCACTCGGTCATGTTCTCCACCTCCTTTCTCTCACCCCCCCAAACAGTTCTAACTCACACATGCAGGTAACAAGAAAGTAACTAATCTCTATCATAGTATTTCTGCTGGAGGTGCCCTCACTACCTCACCCTCTGTTTCAAGATTTTCATGGTTTTTTAGACCTGATCTAAACATCATGCCTCTCAAAATCTTTCTGCATGCAAAGCAGTAAATTAAATAAGTATGATAACACTGATTCTTGCCAAAGAGCACTTTGCCTGTTTTAGATGTAGGAAGACAAGATCTAGAGAAGACTTTTGGATAGTGTACTTAAGGGGGAAAAGTTTCTATGCAGGAGCAATTGCAGTCAGAGGGAGAATATGTGAGAGAAACAGCTGAGCAGACACAGAGCTCAGTGCAGGAGGAGGATCAGGAGATGCTCCAGGTGCCAGAGCAGAGATTCCCCTGCAGCTCCTGTACAGCCCATGTGAGGCAGCTGTGACCCTGCAGCCCATGGAGGGCCATNTCCAGCCATCACAATGAGCTCCTTTCCTGATCCTACTGTATTAACATAGAATTTAAAAGTGGTACATGCACAAGAAATCACTCGGTCATGTTCTCCACCTCCTTTCTCTCACCCCCCCAAACAGTTCTAACTCACACATGCAGGTAACAAGAAAGTAACTAATCTCTATCATAGTATTTCTGCTGGAGGTGCCCTCACTACCTCACCCTCTGTTTCAAGATTTTCATGGTTTTTTAGACCTGATCTAAACATCATGCCTCTCAAAATCTTTCTGAATGCAAAGCAGTAAATTAAATAAGTATGATAACACTGATTCTTGCCAAAGAGCACTTTGCCTGTTTTAGATGTAGGAAGACAAGATCTAGAGAAGACTTTTGGATAGTGTACTTAAGGGGGAAAAGTTTCTATGCAGGAGAAATTGCAGTCAGAGGTGAGAATATGTGAGAGAAACAGCTGAGCAGACACAGAGCTCAGTGCAGGAGGAGGGTCAGGAGATGCTCCAGGTGCCAGAGCAGAGATTCCCCTGCAGCTCCTGTACAGCCCATGTGAGGCAGCTGTGACCCTGCAGCCCATGGAGGGCCATGGGGGAGCAGAAATCCACCTGCAGCCCAGGGAGGGCCATGGGGGAGCAGAAATCCACCTGCAGCCTAGGGAGGGCCATGGGGGAGCAGAAATCCACCTGCAGCTCAAGGAGGACCCCACGCCAGAGCAGGTGGATGCCTGAAGGAAGTTGTGACCCAGCCCATGCTAGGCAGAGCCTGTGGACATGTGGAGGGAGAAGCTCATGTCAGAGCAGGGAAAGAGTGTGAGGAGTCCTCCCTCTGAAGAGGAAGGAGCAGAAGAAACGTGATGAGCTGACCACAGCCCCCATATCTTACTGAGCTCACTGGTGCAGGTAGGAGCAAACACCCTGGAGAGTGACTCTCATCATATTCAGGGTGAAGGATGTTCCCAGTCGTCCTTTGCAATCGAATGAGAAGTGTTATGCTGGCACGTGTGGACACAGGATGGGCTCAGAAAGCCACAGACAGATGGTGTTATACTCTGACAGGCAGGTCAAAGATTTTTTGAGTAGGCAACAAATGATGACCCAGGTACAAAGCAGAGAAAACCCTTCCTTTGGAAAAAGAAAGTAATAGAGTTCCAAAGGAAAATCACATTTTCGGTGTTCAGCAGCTGCAGCAGGAAGTTGTTTGAGTTGGTCAAGTGTGCCAATAGGAAAGGTTTGCCCTTCTCTATTATATCCCAGTTGTGTGTATGATTACACAAGATTTTCACAGAGAAAACCCAAGTTCCTTCAGTCTACATAGCTTACAGTCATCATTCCCCATGACTTCCATTTGTATTGAGATTACATCATCCATTATCCATTTATATTCAGGCTAAAAAAGCAGTCACATCTTGATATTGCTGGGCAATGTCAGCTGGACTCTGCCTGCTCGTGCTTGTCACTCTTTAAGGACCCTACACAAGCCCAGAGCTTTTTTCTTACAAACAGAGGTCACAGAATGCAGTAACAGATCTTCACAACATCAGCTACGAGGCCTATTCACAGTAACCACAACACACACTGCAAAAAGCACCAAAACCAGGCAGCTTTCACATAGTCACTAAGAACAAGAGTGGTTTATCAGTGGTGGAAGGGGAACAGGCTGCGTGGTTGCTGTTGCTGTTAAAGCGCTGGGAGGTACCAGCCACAATGCCATTCCCATCCTCTTCACCAAGGAGCTGGAAAATCAGGGTCATTTATTCAGTGCAAATCCCCCACATTTTCTCCACTAAAAGTCATTCAAAACGTCACCAATGATTATGATGTTGGCAGCCAGAGCGTTACAGAACACCAGTTGTTAGTGGAGTTGAGATGCTGAAAGGCAGAAAAGCATAAACATCCCTCTGCTTCCTTAAGGATCATTCCCAGCAGCATCCAGAGCATTCTTTTCACAGTACAATGCCAGAAAATAAGGAGGAAAAAAGAACTTATACAAAATAAACCAAAATATCGGTATAAATAAGATGTCACCATTCAAATTCAGTAGTCCAAAACATTATAAAGTAATTGAACTGTATCTGAACCAAAAAGGAATTCACAGTTTGCTCTAGAAGCTGAGCTATAGTTAATACTGGCTTGGGCAGAAGAACCCAACAAATCTCCTGTAAAAGTAAAATCATAGAATCATAACATCAGAGAGCAGTTTGTGTCGGAGGGGACCATAAAGATCACCTAACTCCAAATTGCTGCCATGAGCAGGTACAACTTCCACTAGATCAGACTGCTCAAAGCTCCACCCAACCTGGCCTTGAACAGTGATTTCTTACAGAGTGGAATTGAGTGGAAGACATGAAAATAAAGAAGTAGATGCATGAAAGAAAACAATCACAGCTTTTCATACTTATATGCTAACTGAACCTATTTTAATTCTGCACAATGNACAAGAAAGTAACTAATCTCTATCATAGTATTTCTGCTGGAGGTGCCCTCACTACCTCACCCTCTGTTTCAAGATTTTCATGGTTTTTTAGACCTGATCTAAACATCATGCCTCTCAAAATCTTTCTGAATGCAAAGCAGTAAATTAAATAAGTATGATAACACTGATTCTTGCCAAAGAGCACTTTGCCTGTTTTAGATGTAGGAAGACAAGATCTAGAGAAGACTTTTGGATAGTGTACTTAAGGGGGAAAAGTTTCTATGCAGGAGCAATTGCAGTCAGAGGTGAGAATATGTGAGAGAAACAGCTGAGCAGACACAGAGCTCAGTGCAGGAGGAGGATCAGGAGATGCTCCAGGTGCCAGAGCAGAGATTCCCCCGCAGCTCCTGTGCAGCCCATGTGAGGCAGCCGTGACCCTGCAGCCCATGGAGGGCCATGGGGGAGCAGAAATCCACCTGCAGCCTAGGGAGGGCCATGGGGGAGCAGAAATCCACCTGCAGCCCAGGGAGGACCCCACGCCAGAGCAGGGGGATGCCCGAAGGAAGTTATGACCCAGCCCATGCCAGAGCAAATTTCTGGCAGGGCCTGTGGATACGTGGAGGGAGGAGCTCATGTCAGAGCAGGGAAAGAGTGTGAGGAGTCCTCCCTCTGAAGAGGAAGGAGCAGAAGAAACGTGATGAGCTGACCACAGCCCCCATATCTTACTGAGCTCACTGGTGCAGGTAGAAGCAAACACCCTGGAGAGTGACTCTCATCATATTCAGGGTGAAGGATGTTCCCAGTGGTCCTTTGCAATCGAATGAGAAGTGTTATGCTGGCACGTGTGGACACAGGATGGGCTCAGAAAGCCACAGACAGATGGTGTTATACTCTGACAGGCAGGTCAAAGATTTTTTGAGTAGGCAACAAATGATGACCCAGGTACAAAGCAGAGAAAACCCTTCCTTTGGAAAAAGAAAGTAATAGAGTTCCAAAGGAAAATCACATTTTCGGTGTTCAGCAGCTGCAGCAGGAAGTTGTTTGAGTTGGTCAAGTGTGCCAATAGGAAAGGTTTGCCCTTCTCTATTATAGCCCAGTTATGTGTATGATTACATAAGATTTTCATAGAAAAAACCCAAGCTCCTTCAGTCTGGATGGCTTACAGTCATCATTGCCCATGACTTCCATTTGTATTTGGATTACACCATCCATTACCCATTTATATTCAGGCTAAAAAAGCAGTCACATCTTGATATTGCTGGGCAATGTCAGCTGGACTCTGCCTGCTCGTGCTTGTCACTCTTTAAGGACCCTACATAAGCCCAGAGCTTTTTTCTTACAAATGGAGGTCACAGAATGCAGTAACAGATCTTCACAACATCAGCTACGAGGCCTATTCACAGTAACCACAACACACACTGCAAAAAGCACCAAAACCAGGCAGCTTTCACATAGTCACTAAGAACAAGAGTGGTTTATCAGTGGTGGAAGGGGAACAGGCTGCGTGGTTGTTGTTGCTGTTAAAGCGCTGGGAGATACCAGCCACAATGCCATTCCCATCCTCTTCACCAAGGAGCTGGAAAATCAGGGTCATTTATTCAGTGCAAATCCCCCACATTTTCTCCACTAAAAGTCATTCAAAACATCACCAATGATTATGATGTTGGCAGCCAGAGCGTTACAGAACACCAGTTGTTAGTGGAGTTGAGATGCTGAAAGGCAGAAAAGCACAAACATCCCTTTGCTTCCTTAAGGATCATTCCCAGCAGCATCCAGAGCATTCTTTTCACAGTACAATGCCAGAAAATAAGGAGGAAAAAAGAACTTATACAAAATAAACCAAAATATCGGTATAAATAAGATGTCACCATTCAAATTCAGTAGTCCAAAACATTATAAAGTAATTGAACTGTATCTGAACCAAAAAGGAAATCACAGTTTGCTCTAGAAGCTGAGCTATAGTTAATACTGGCTTGGGCAGAAGAACCCAACAAATCTCCTGTAAAAGTAAAATCATAGAATCATAACATCAGAGAACAGTTTGTGTCGGAGGGGACCATAAAGATCACCTAACTCCAAATTGCTGCCATGAGCAGGTACAACTTCCTCTAGATCAGACTGCTCAAAGCTCCACCCAACCTGGCCTTGAACAGTGATTTCTTACAGAGTGGAACTGAGTGGAAGACAGGAAAATAAAATAATAGATGCATGAAAGAAAACAATCACAGCTTTTCATACTTATATGCTAACTGAACCTATTTTAATTCTGCACAATGGGGCATTCTACTTACTCTCACAGAGACGCCTCCTCAGCTTCCCTCGAATTTTATCGATGGCGTTGTAATCAGAGACATGAAACACGTGAGCAGACTTGGGCTCTGAAGCAATCTCATCGAGCTCCTCTTTTAGGGCTTCTCCAACACCCACAGCAAAAATCCTAATCCCAGCCTGATGGGCTGCAGTGGCTGGATCCAAGACAAAATCCTGGCTCCTTCCATCAGTCAAAAGGATAGCCACTTTTTTAACCGTTCGATCACTAAGTCTCCCACCAGCTTCTTTGGAAAAACTGTAGGTGGTGATGTACCTGAGAGCATCTCCAGTGTTCGTGTTACCCCCATAATACTGAATCTTTCTTGCAGCCTCTTTGATCTCCTCACGGGTTTTGTACTTTCCCAGGTCGAACTCCGTGGTTGGACGATCGCTGTATCGCACCACGCCTACGCGGGTTTTGTCCGGGCCAATCTCAAAAGTTTCCACCAAATTAGACACCCACTGACGAACTTTCTCAAAATCTTCTTTTCCAACGCTGGAGGAGGCATCCAGGAGGAAGACAAGGTCGTAGTGAACACTCTTGCAGCCTGCAAGAGTGGCAGAAAACATTGTTAAGGGAAGATGAACACAGAGGACCAGATATACCAAATATTCCCTAGACATAGCTCCCTAGTGAGCAATTCCGAGCAGGCATAAAACCCTCTCCCTGTCCTGCAGAGGAAGAGCAGATTCTCAGCCTTTCTTGCTTGTGATTCACCTCATCTGTTTCAGGACATCTACAGACCAGCACATACTTTGCTTTGAAATGCAAACCCTGTGCTTCTGACTACCTCTGCTCAGTCCTTCACCTACATCCCCTGCATGCACATGAAGCTCTTTTTCTCTGACTTCATTGCAGTGCCTTTGCTCAGGCAATGCTCTGAAATGACCTGGACAGATCAAGAGCCCTGCCCTGACCTTGCCTATGCCAATCCTGACCCTGAGTAGTGAAGCTTTCGTGCTCCCTCTTGCTTTAATATTATGATTCATTTACACTTAGCTAGAATAAGTTCTCTTGCCCAGTGTGATATGTTGATGCAGCAAGTCTGTAACAAGATTATTTCAATTCTGAGGATTTCTGCCACTGACTATTGACTAAAAGATGACTCACTAAATTTTGGGATGTATTCCTCAACAACAAAGGGCAGCTGCCCTGTAAGGGAAAGTTCACTTATACCCACAAACATCCCTTTGCCTCCAACCATGATATTTTCAATGTGAGGCCTGTGTAATCCAAAACACAAATGTATTTTAATTGCAACTTGTTTGGTCTATCAGTCCAGACTGTCATTTGACAGACACTTGCTAAAAAAAAGTGGATCTCTCAGGAGATGTTTTTTAGCTGTTTCTGGATACATGCAAGTCAGGAAGCAGTAGATCCATAAAAGTCCCACGGATGCCCAAGATTTATCAACATAATGCCCCAACTGGACAAAATGTGCATATAAATACATATGTTTCTCTAAAACAGTGTTATAGACTGTGATCCCTAATAAATTATGAGTTTTAAGACTGAAAGCTGCTCTACAAAGTCAGTTTGGTCACAGCCACCAACCATTACTTCCCCAGCAGTTCTTGTCTCATGTTGTCTCACAAAGTGCAACTGCATGTTTGAACCAGTGGTAAAATGACCTATTTCCTACTGAATTCCAGGATTTGAACCTACAGGAAGGTCAAAAAGTCTTCTCCCACACCCAGATTTTGACATAAATTAGCTCTGGTTATTTTGCTCATCCTAGGATTGTGATCCTGCCCGGAATGGCAGAATTCCAGAACAGCCTACTGCACTGGACAGGAGGGAGTGGGTAGCTCAGCTACATGGAGAGGATTTGCCTTCAGAGAAGAGTAAAAGCATTATAAAAGAGCTGGGCACTGCTCATGGTATTGCATGATGACCATGAGAGTGATTGAATGCACACTTGGAGGGTGGCAGCTGAGGAGAAATGAGCACCATCACCCGCTGCTGTGCTGACTTCTGCAGCAGAGCACATCCCGGCACATTCCAGGCGCAGGGCCCATGGGAACAACCCATGCACACAGGACTGGGATCACGCTGGGATGAGCCCATCCACATGGGATCTCTTTGGAAACAGCCTGTTGTTGTGGTTTAACCCCAGCTGGCAACTAAGCACCACACAGCCCCTCACTCACTGCCCTCAGCAGGATCCGGGGGAAAAGAATTGGAAAGGTAAAAGTGGGTTGAGAGAAGAAAGTTTAAAAATTGAAATAAAATACAATAAAATAAAATAATAAGAAGAGAAAGAAGAAGTTGTAATGAAAAGCAAAATAACAAAGAGATATAAATAAAACTCAAAGACTCCAAAACTCCAAAGAGGAGTGATGCAAATGAAAACAGTTGCTCACCACTGACTGACTCACAGACAGTCTCTGAGCAGGAGTCCCCAGCCAAGTGTCTCCCCAGTTTTATTTCTGAGCATGACACCTTATGGTTTGGGATATCCTTTGGTCAGCTGGGGGCAGCTGTCCTGACTTTGTCCCCTCCCAATTTCTTGTGCACCCCCAGCCTCCTGGCNTGTCCTGACTTTGTCCCCTCCCAATTTCTTGTGCACCTCCAGCCTCCTGGGTGGTGTGAGGAGGAATAAAAAAGGTCTTGGCTCAGTGTGAGCTCTGCTCAGCAGTAACAAAAACATCCCTGTGTCATCAACACCGTTTCCAGCACAAATCCAAAGCACAGCCCCCTACCAGCTACGGTGAGGAAAATTAACTCTATCCCAGCCAAAACCTTCCTGTGGGACTGTGTTCTGTGATGGCATTTTGTGAGTGAGGGAGTGCTTGTCTCTAACCCCAGAGCAAGAAAAGTCTGTCTGGAAAAACTCTCTCTCAGGCAATCTGAGAGGGGAGATGATGGTTTATATCATTTTATATTATGGCATCTAAGTTACATTAAATCTGGACTCTCAAGTGTGGTTCTGCTTGATTTTTGGAGAATATAAAGGATTAACAGTAAAAGGTAAGAAAGAATTCTACACTTCCCCACCTCGCCTCCTTCCCAAATTCATTATTATATTAATCTATTCTGGCTGGAAGAATGTTAATTAGGTGAGACTAACTAGAGAGCAAAACCCACAAGGTACAGAACTTCCTGTTACTTATTTTAATGATTCTCAGCAGGTGAGACAACTGCAATTTCGAAACAAACAGAACAGACAGAATGAATCCTGTCTGTGTTCAAGGGCAATGAGCCTTAAAACAAGGGGGAGTTAAGGTTTAAAAAGTGATGTCTATTCAAGGCAGTATTGCAGGGAAGAAAAATATGGTCTTTCAGGATCTTTTTTTTTGGAGTTAGTGATTCTTTGCTTACAGACCTGATGGCAGTGAGATGAAATGCTTCAGAAATGCTTTTAGTAAACATTAATCTGCTTTTTTAGCACTCCAATGTCCACTGCCGGACAAAATGGATTGTTTTCCAAGAATACTATAACATTACCTTTTAATGGCAGAAACAATTCAGTTCATGTTAAGGGAATATGGGAGATAACTCATAGAAAGCAAAATTTCAGTTTTGTAATTGCAGAAATGCTCTCTGGGAGCATGATTCAAAGAGCTATGTTCATCTACTCAGACACTGAACCAACTGTTTTGCAATATTTCCTTTAAAAATAGTTCACAAACAAGCCATAAGCCCAAAATTATTTAAAGTAAGCACAGAATGAACATATAAATGGCATCACTATATTCTGCCTGTGACAGGTCCAGAAGCAGAGAAAAATAGTGGGATTTCACTTTGGTTACTAAGTACTTATTCCTGTTAAACTTCATCCAAAAAACCATAGAGAGATCACATAATAAAGCTGTAAAGCAGCTATTCCTTAAACTGAAAGAAGGTCTAAAAAAGCATTTTCTTTGCTATAAATTACCCAAGCCCACAGAATAGCAGTGTTCCTAGAAAAAGAGATGGAAAACCTCCATCTCAAAATGCCTTTGGACTCTTATAAAAAAATTGTGTGGGTCTACAACCATTTTAAATTTGAGGTGTGGCATCACTGATTTCAGATAACTCTTCTTGCTGGCACACAAAACCCAACGTGTCCTTGTCAAGGATCCCTGTAAGAACAGTCCCTCAGCTACACCATCCTCTAATGCCTGCAAGGGCATTTGGGGAGAGTGTTCATGAGCCCAGGCCAAAAGCTGTGCCAGGGACCGTGCTAGAAACTAGACAGTAGAGTAGCATAGAATCCTAGAGTCACTTAGGTTGGAAAAGACCTTTAAGATCATAGAGTTCAACCATTACCCCAACACTGTTAAGTCCATCACTAAAGCATGTCCCTAAGCACCACATCAACACATCCTTCAAATATCTGGAATCAAGGGAGGGTATGAACAGTGCCCTGGCCCTGTTTAGCTCACAGGAAAGTCACAGCCAGGCAGAAGATTCTCCATGTCTCATCCGACACCCACAGGAGGCGATGGAAGAAGTGATCTCCATGCCAGTGTGGGGTAGATGGAGCACATCCAGAGCAAACTGTGCTGAGCTGCTCCTCTTGCTGTGGGTAGCTGAGCTAAACTTTGAAAGCCTGCAACAGAACAAGAGACCCCAGGTAAACCACAGCCTTGATCCCTGAGCCTTCTCCATCCCTAAGGCCTGTTTAATGTTTTTCCAGCAGTAAATGTCTCGGGTTGTTTACAGTTTTCCTCCTAGTGGTGGCTTCCCAGTCATGGCAGAGCCCCAGCAGCTCCAGGGCACGAGGCAGTAAACCGAAGGCGTACCTGCTCTTTGTGCCTCGGTTCTCTCCCCGCTGAACACGAACGTGAGAAGAACCAAGAGATGGGGCACACGGCATCTTCCCATGGTGGACATATCCATGTCTCCTTGCTCACATCAGCTCGTCTCTTCTCCGTGGTGTGAAGGTTGCTAGAGATCCAACACGCAGCCTAGAGAGGGAAATAAAGAGCAAGTGTTATCTCACAGCAGCACAAAGAGCAGTAGTGATGCAAGTCATGAGAGCAACGTTTTGGAGAGTCGCCTCCTCTGCCTGTCATTTTACTTGACTAGACATAAACTGCTCAGACAAAGAGGCAGGAGTTCACCTACTTTTCAAAAGCTATACTCGTTCACTGGCTCTATTCACTGTGAAGCAGCTGAATGGAAACAGGAGAGAGATTACCAGATTATTATACTTTAATTGAGCCCACGGCCAACTACACAATCAGCGCACTGGAGTGGAAACCATCCCTGACCTGGCCCTCCCACACATTCATCATTAGGAGATACACAGCGCAGAGCCCAGATACAAACCGCTACAAACCACACACACAACCCGTTGCCACTTCACCCATCGCTGCTTTCAGTTCTGGAGCCCCAAAAACAACAAATGCTAAAAATACACCACTGTTTCCATATATATTTTTGTTGCCATCTGTCCTTCTTTGTAGGAGTAACTCAGCAGTTTCAAAGCATGTCTTTCCACTATTTAGCTTAAAGACATGAAAAAACTCAGGGTTATCTTCAATATAAGGTCTTTGGTTTGAGTTGACTTTGAGTGGAGTCACTGAAGTCAGAAGGTGTTGTAAGAAGTCGGGCAAAGTGGCTAGGCTGTTGAAAGTTAAGCTGTGTTTTCTAACACTAGATTGACACTTTAAAAAAAACCCTCTTATTGCTCTTGTTTTATTATTTTTTATTATATCATAAAATCATTGCAGTTTGATCTACTGTTTGCACACCCCGAAGGGAGAAACCAGCTTCCACTCTGCAGCTCTCACTGCCTAAGGCATTATTTTCAAAAACTTTCTCCCAGCTCCTGATTCCTTCTTTTCCTCTTTAATGATTCTAATTATTCCTTTGTCCATTTTCTTGGGGAAGTTCTGCCTTCTCAGTCTTTCAACATGCACGTCTGCTTCTCACTGTTGGTAGCTGGGTAGAAGTCATGAAGGGGACACTGTCTGATGCAGTTCATTGCTGCAGGGTCGATTATGCCTTCTAGGATATTTCTTTTCAAAGCAATAAGGTTCTGTGGGAACCACAGACAGAAAGAATGGTGGTGTCAGCATTTGTTCAAAACCCATTTTGATCAGTCAGATGTTGGGCCTATCTCTACCATGTATCTCAGCATGTTGTGCTGGTTTAGGAAATTAAAAAGGGGAAAAAATCTTATGAAGTTGTCAAGATTTCGCTATAAATCCTTATCCCCACAAAAAAATACAGGCTCTTTCCAAAAGATAAAATGCAGGCTATTTTCAGAAGTCCATATCATATGCAGACAAGGAGAAAAGCAATACATATAATAAACCCTTGACTGCAAATAAAATTTGGAAGTATCTGCCAGCAGTGAAACATAAATACAAGAAATATTTTTTTAAAAAATCATATTTATTCATGTACCAACTCTAAATACAAAGGACACAATCAGGTGCTGTAGTTTACACCTCAGCCAGATGATGTCCCTACCAGACAGTGAGGTGTTCAGGTTTGAGCCAGCTGGAAAAGGCTGCAGGGTAAAAAAGGCATGAAAATACCACTGTGCCCTACAGGAGCTAGAATTTCCTTCTAAATAAGTACATTATTGAAATACCAATCAGGCAGCCGCCTGCAGAGGGATCAGGACAGGCATTACTTAAAATATCTACAGGAGCCTTCAGCCCAAGGTTCTTGCTCCCCTGGATTTTTTTAGGAAACGTTGTTTTTGGGTACTAGTGATGGGACAGCAGGTTTGTGGCAGCAGCAAGAGCTGGGAAACCAGATCTGCCAAGCGACATCCTGCACTTCCAGTGCCGAGCTCGAAACGTCCTTTCTCTGTGTCTGGGCTTGCACGGCTGTGAAGTTTTATAAATACGTTCTTAAAAACAGCCTTGGCCAGCTGCTAACCCACATGAGGCCAGGATAAAAGGAGCAGAGCACCAGCTGGTGTCAGTCAGCAGAACAACTCTGGCTCTGCGAGCAGCGGGTGCAGCTCGGAGGATGGGGCTCCCTTGGTACATGTGGGATTCTACCCCAGCAGAAGGACTTCCCCCATGGCCAGGCCTGAGGGCTCTGTCTCTAAGGCCTCATTATTCTCCCCTCCTCGCCAAAACACTTCAAGAACTCATTTCTGTGTTATGAACGCTGAAAGGGGTCTCAGAACAGCCATTTGGGCTAAAAATAATGGCAAATAATAAGCCACAAATCAAAACAGAACATCTGCTTAAAATCTATAATCATAACTTGTGGTGGCTTTAATACACGTTTATGGTTCAATATTATTCTTGCATTCAGGCCAAAATATATAATTTTATCCACTTTTATAGCACAAAGAATTGAACCAAGTCTCTTAAGTTAATTTATGTACAATTTATGTACTCTAAACTTAATTTATGTACAAATATACCAGTGACAGAAAATTGCCCCATTCAGATCAACAGGACTCATGCCATGGCAAGGAAGTGTTCAGGGATGTTAGAAGAAAGGTTGGAAATAAAATATTTTTAGTAATGGGTTTTCCACACTTGTTTCTTTCCCACCTCAGTCAGCCACTTTGACACTGAGCCCAGTTTGAAGTTACAGCAGCTGATCACTATTTATTTCCCTTTCCAGAAGAAATTGTCAAAAAGGAGCCAAAAGTGGGACAGTTTAGGTTTCAGAGTGATCTAACACTAAGAAATTCTCTTTAGTTGACCCTGTTTCCAAATGGCCAACATGGATTTTTTTTTATTACTATTATTTTTAGTTCAGCCTATCATGTGGGAATAATTTTGCTCGAAGAGGCTTAAGTCAATGTACATCATTTAAAAATACCTCCCATTTTCTTTTTATTTCACAAACATCACTTTGGGATTCCCTTGTGATGCATTAAGGGATATTGCAAAAAGAACTGACAAACCCTATCAAGTCCAAGTTTATTACTGAACTGCGGACTCTGTGTCTGAGGCTCTGTTTTTAATAGTTTAATGGGAAAAAAAGAAGTGAACACTTCTGGCTACATGCAAACATGATGTGGGAATGGCACCCTGGCTGAGAAGTCAGTAAATGTTAGAGTGAGCCCTCTACACTCAAAATACAAGCACAGCATAAAGCTATTCATACCATCTCACAGCTGAACAAACAATATGCAAAAGATAGGCACGAGTTCTATATAACTTTCAGCTTCAGAATGGCTTTTGGGGGAGCTTAGTATAGAGCTTTAGGTCAGTTAGAATCCATGGTAAGGTCTCCCTAGTTTTGGACAATAAGTAAATGCTGTTTGGGGAATGTAGGGCAAAAAGCATCAATTAAAAAAAAAAAGAAACAAAGGAGAACTGGGAGTTCTCATCTCAGCACTGCGATTCAGAGAACAAGGATGAAAAACCCTTGTGGAAAAAGAGAAGCAAAACTGTTTGTTTGGAAGTGGCATCTTGAAAAAGAAAAGGGAAAGAAGGGCAGACACAGAGAATGTGGCAGAGAAGAAACTTCACGGTACTTCTAGGAGAAGCAATTTGCACCAGCACTGGATAGATCCCATCTCAGCCTCTCCAGAGACTGCTCCTGTCCTGCTTTGAGAGCCACCACCAACAGCAAAACCCACGTGAGTTAGAGATGGAACAACACAGAATACTTTTGGTGATCTCCTTCATTCTTCAGAGGAGTGATTCAGCCACAAGTATTCATAAAGCAAAACAAAATAAACCTGGAGTCACAGTAAGATGAGCATTTCAGGAGTGTGATTTAATAAAACTGTTTCTACCTCATGCGAGCAAAAGTTCAAAGACCCTACAGGGAGAGTACAAAGACCACTGAATCAAAGTTGAATGTTAAAAGTATGCCCAGTTATTTACTTTAGACACTTCATTAAAATATTCGAGCTCTAACTTGCATTTTACTAAATTATACCACTGAACTGTTTGTCTTACTGTTAAATTCAAGGGGGGCTGATTCCATTATTGTGCTTGATTTCATCCATTCGTCTGCTGCCACTGAACATCACCATATGCCATATAAATGGTGTAACTATGCTGGCATTCATAATGTGATTTTAAATGTCTTTGGTATGCTCCTCTGAAGAAGAGGTTAGCCGGGGGTGAAAAAGACAGTGTCCAATTATACAGCTTTTCACACACACACAAAAAAGAAAAACAAATATAAAACCCAGCACACTAATACATCTGACGTCTTAGTAGAGTCAGCTTGTTGATTGTGCCTCTTCCAACTACTGAACTAAGCAATTTAATTATCTAAATTATTGCTGATATGAGCAGGAAGCCAACCGTATAAAAGAGAGATGGGACTTTCTTCCCTGCTGATCATCCCATGCGGTCGTGTATCTTTGTTCGATGATTTTTAAAGAAATCATCCGATGGCATTTCTGGAAGATGTGCATCTTCCCAGGCCTGATCCAAAGCCAACTGTAGTTAATGAAAAGAGGGACACTGATTTCAGTGGACATTGTTTAAAAACCCACGTGAATAATAGAGCAGAAAATTCTCTGCTAACACCAGAGCTATTCCTGAGGTATTTTGTTCAACTACAACTGATCCAAAGTCTGCTGAAATCAAGGAGGAGGCAGTCAGCAGCCCTACAGTATGTTGGATGAAGCCATTCATGCACCCTGCTAGCAAAAAACTCTTAAGCATCTGCTGTAAGTGCTGGTAAGGCTGCAGGGGCTAGGATGTTTCTTCCCTTCATTTGCAATGATAGAATCACAGAATTGTTTGGGTTGGAAGGGACCTTCAAAATGATCTCATTCCAACCCCTGCCATGTTCAGAGACACCTTCCACTAACCCAGGTTGCTCAGAGCCCCATCCAGCCTGGCCTTGAACACTTCTAGAAATGGGGCATCCACAGCTTCTCTGGGCTACATCACATCTCAAGAGCAAGTTCTACCCCAATCCCTAAAAGACAGATCAGATGCAGAGCAATGGTTATCATGAATGTGAACCAAAGCAATCTGTCAGCTTTATGGGAGATGAAATCAGCAGACTGTTCCATCCCATCGATTTGTTTGCCTTAGCTGAACTCTGTTACTGCCCTGAAGTACTTGGTGCTGGAACTGCCCAGGCCCTTGAATGATTAATACTGCTGCAATTGGAAGTAAGTTTGATTGTGCGAGAAATAAAGTCCATACTGATAATTTAGGAGGGGAAAAATAATAAATAGCTGTTCCCTAAGTGACAGGTACCTGTCCAGGAGACAGAACAAAACAGGAGTTGGGTGCGAAAAAATATCCTAAAAAGGAGCATAACCAACAGTCCTACAGGGCCATAAAGCACACTCCAAGGATTAACTCAACAAGGGCATTTCCTAATTTGCAGCCTGAGAAATGTTCCTTTAACCTCTGTGGTGCTGCACGTGCACACACAAGGAATCCTGAGAGAAGGTCAGAATTAGAATTCAGCTACTCTTGACTCCTTAACCTATGCTTGGATCATGCATTCCACAAATTGACCCCTCATAAATGCATTTATCACAGACTCTTTAAAACAAGCCCTTACTGGTTGTCTGCCAAATCGCTGCTATTCTAAAACACCCTCACTGCTGGAAGAGGACTTTGCAGTGTATTTTTGCCTGCTGCAGACACTCAGTGTCTGCAGGCTGAAACCTTGATGCAATATCCCCAAGTATAACTTTTCAGTGTTTTGCCCAGAGGAAGTAACTCTAGGTTTGAATTGTACTCTTGCATATCAAGCTTAGAAATCTTTCTACTGACTGACTAAGAAAACCCCAAAGTAACCTGCGATGAAAATCTGTGTGACAGACTCTCTCTTTGGCTTTGGCAGCATTGACCAGACTGTAAGCAAAATCTCCACTGCACCCTATGAACACCTGTGTTTATGGACCAGGCAGGTGGTGACCCCTTCTCACTTCAGCTAACAAGGAGTTTGAATTTCAAAATCAGTTCTACATCTGATTCTGAATAAGATGCTATTGCTGAAGTATCTTGGTTAGCCTGATTGAAATAGTTATCAAGGAAAAGACCCATGGGAAGTGTCTCAGAGTATACGTGAGGCTGAAGGGATTAGAAGAGCTGATAAGGGGAGGCTGATAAGGGAAAACTTTGCATATCTGATTTGGGAAAACAATGCCTGAAAACAGAGTTTGCCCAAGAACCAGGCACCGGCACCTGTAGCACTTGTACTGACACCTTTTCTCACAGTGTTTATTTACTCACTGGCAAAGTCAGGAAGAATATCTTGAACTTGAAACTGAAGCATTGGTTCAATACCTCCAGATGCTTTTTTTTTTTTTTTTAATAGCAAAGTAGCCTCTCAGGGATGCATTGTATTTGAACCGTTTTCCCCCGTTGATTTTTACTTACTTTCCTTTGCAAAGCTGTAGCCCGCACCTCTTTAGCATGGACCAGGGAAATAGCAACAGAACAGGATGCTCAGAGGTCAGTTAACTTGTCATAATCTCATTTGCACTATCCTCTTCTACCCCCAAAAAGATTCTCAAGTATATAATTCAAGTCACATAGATTGCAAGTCAATTACAAACACGTTGGTCCATATTCTGCCTCTGCAGTGCCTCATCCTTTGGGTGCAAATACATCTGAATCTTGTGGCTATTACCACAATAATATTATTAGATACATAATAATTTAGGCATGCTCTTGGGGGAACACACACTCCAAACTACATTAGGCAGTAGCAGGTGCACAGCTCACCCATCCTGACAATGACTGCATTGCACCAGGCTAAGTTAGAAAACTTCATCCATACATTTTTGTCTGCTTCTTTTAAACCTAGCACAAGGCTGAAATGTCTCTCATGTTGTTGCTGAAGCAGGGTTTGCAGCACACACACGTCCTGGAAATGGAAAATCCATCACCTGCAGGTAACCCAAGGCTCACTGGCTGTTTGGGGTAATAGATAACATTATTCCCAGAGCTTCATACATTTAAATTAACCGCCACTTCTGCCTGCGGGGTGTGCAGATTAAGGAGGTGTGATCTAAGCAAGACAAAGACCAAATTTATATCCAGAAACATTAAGGTAGGAACAGTTTGTGGTGGAGTGGAAAATCCTGAGATTTTTCCTCAGTACTGCACGTTCATACTCTCCTCAGTGCAGTATGTACAGAGCATGTTGATTTTGTACAGGGTCACAGAACACCAGTCCTTTGGCCTAAGCCCTGTAACCTGTACTGGCAAAGTCCTACAAATCCCATTTCCTCTCAAGCAGAGGCCGAGCTGTTCCGACCAACATTAGCTATTAGGAAGAAGCCTTTAACACTGAGCCCCTGGAGGCTATTCAATATGAGAGTACTCCACTCTTACAGGGCCAATTTCCTGCTTTTTATATCCTCATGGAAGTTCTTACAGCTCTTGGAATGAAATTTAATATTTTCTTTTTTAGTACAGTAGAGGATTATGTCAGTAAAAAGACCCATATGTCATGGCTTTATATAGTTAGCCAGCAGAGCTGGAGCGAGGAATCGGGATGGGGTAACAGCCTAAATCTATTTGGAAAATAGGCAACATACTTTCTAACAAAGAAAAGGCTGGTGAACGCATTTCCCAGAACTCTTAACTGGGGCAAGGAAGAATTGCTTTGCATTCCTTGCTCTACGCCTTATGACAATGGCCTGGATAACCAGAATCCCTACAAACTCCAGAAATGAGCTCATACCCATTGTCTGTCACTCTCAGAGTTATTAACAGGGCCATGCTAATTGGAGATGAACCACACGCTCACCTACCACTTCCCAACACTTCTGCTGAACTAATGACAAAAATTTTCCCAAATACAGGAACATCAATGCCTTCTACTTGCACCATGTGGGTGAATTCCTCCTCCATGTGTTCCCAAGAGATGATGGATATTTAATGTAATGAAAGTTTGTTCAGAAACAAGAAGTGCATTTCATTAAGAGATTTAGTACAGTAAAGCCTTTCCATGGTCTAATTTGCATGGTCTTGGCCCTTGTAATGAAACACAGAACTCTACCGTGGACACCAACACATCAGCAACAGTGAAGGATCTGTGAATAAAGGCCGTGAAGATAAGAGGTATCTGTCATTACTTGTGGAGGTGCAGATAGCAGGGTTACATCCTCAGCTCTGAACCTTTCCCTCTCTGCCCAGCACTCCCACTGTGTATCCACTGCCTGAAATCCACCCAAGCTGAGTATCTCCGTGCTCTCCTCCACTGAGAACAAGCATGGCCATTTCTCTTTTAAAACCCCAGAGTAAAAAAGGACAATTGAACAGATATAGGCAGCTTGCTAACAACCCTTTCCCACCAGGTATTCTAGAAACAGGCCACTCTTTACCTCCTCGATGCTGCAGGGCCCCAGGGTAGAAAGCAATTCACAGTTAGTTGACTTTGTAACAAAGCACTTTGGGAACTGACTTGAAACAAAAGGTGGTACTGGAACTGATGTAGGATTGCCACTTAATTTCTCATAATTGTATAACTCAAATCGTTTAAGGCAGAGGCAAATCTTAGAAGCCCCAACAACAGAGCACTAAGGCTGACACCTTACCCAGCTTAGGTGTCTGCAGAGTGACGAAGTTGTATGGAGAATTTAGACTGAAAATCTTGGAAGTGACTGCCTCCACTCTCTTTTTGACTCTGACCTAAAATATTTCTCTTTCTTGTGAAAGGAGGTGGGCTAAGACGAGAGAGGAAGAATCATCTCCTCTGACCCCAAAGTTTGGCATTGTGGATGTCTTCATCATGAACACACTCCTATAAAATGAGAGAAATAAGAAGCATGGCCCCAATGCAGGGCAGTCTTGAGTGAAGACAAGTTGGATCTTTGATGTCTCAGCCATCTCTGTCCAGCACTGTGTCCACCATCAACATCGGGCATGAAGGTAGGGGGAACACAGGGGAGTCAAGCAGAAGTAGAGTTCATCAAGTGTCAGAGATCCTGAGTTAAAGACTGAGAGAAAACACATTTTACCCCTCTCAATTTCTGAATGTGGCACAAAGGAAATCACTGACTGTGAATCTTTCCATGATTTTACCATGATCCCAGCAGAAGACCTGCAGAAAAATTCTGCTCTGTCACTTTTATTGTCATTTCTGCCCCAAGGGATGTGAATAAGATGGAAAACTAAATAAGATGGGATGAACGGATCGAGAGCAGCCCTGCTGGAAGGAATTGAGGGTGCTGGTGGGTGAGAAGATGGACCTGACACAGCAATGTGCACTTGCAGCCCAAAAATTCAACCATATCCTGGTCTGAATCAAAAACAGAGTGCCCAGCAGGGCAAGGGAGGTGATTCTGCTCCTCTACTCCACTCTCATGAGACTCCATTTAGAGCAACACTGGAAGGACATTGACCTGTAGGAGCAAGTCCAGAGGAGGCCAGGGAAAGGATTAGAGGGATGGAGAACCTCTCCTGTGAGGAAAGGCTGAGATAATTGGAGTTGTTCACCCTGGAAAAGAGAAGGCTCTGGGAAGACATTGTAGCAGCCTTCTGGTACCTAAAGGGGCTACAAGAGAGCTGAAGGGGGGCTTTTGTCAGGAATAATGTAGTGATAGAACAAGGGGCAATGGCTTTAAACTGAGAGAGGGCAGGTTTAGATTGGATATTAGGGAGAAATTCTTTACTGTGAAGGTGGTGAGGCACTTGCAGAGGTTGCCCCTAGAAGTTGTGGGTATCCTATCCTTGGAGGTGTCCAAGGCCAGGTTGGATGGGGCTTTGAGCAGCCTGGTCTAGTGGAGGATATCCCTGCCCATGGCAGGGAGGTCAGGACAAGGTGATCTTGAAGGTTCTTTCCAACCCAAACCATTTTATGGTTCTATGAAAACAGAAGATGATCAAGAATACACTGAGGAGAAGTACAGCAAATAAGGGTCTGACAGCTGTCAATTAAACAGGAAAAGATGTAGCTGGAGAAAACATGTAAATTATCTGATTTTTTTTAACAGGAAGGGCTCTCTTCACCACTGTCACTCACATGGAAAGGATAACATACAAAAGCTTTTGCTCTGCAGCCCATGCACAGCTCTCACAGGGGCAGCTGACAGAGGCAAGAGGGCTGTCACTTAGGAGCTGATAAGAGATGTGCTGCTACCCCTGCATCACAGCTGAGTCTGCCTGTCTGTGCCTATGGCAAGGGGTGGGGCAGTGTCAGATCAATAATCCTGACGTTGGCTGGAAGGGTTTTGAGCTGTTTCAACTCTCACCCTGTCCCATCCTCTCCACTCTGCTTCCTTCCTTTTGACTCTTCAAGCAAGTTGCAGAAACAGCAGTGGAAAAAGAGAAAGCAAAAAGGGAATGGGCCATGAAAGAAAAAAAGGAGTCTACAGATCACATGAATGAAACATGAAATAATATTACACTCAGGTCTTCCTAACATTCTCATTTCTTCATATTTAAAATTTTCACCATTAACTGTAGGAGGAAGTGCCTCAAGCTGTCTCAAAAAGACCTGAAACTCCAAAAATTACTTAATTCCCTTTTCCCTATCTCTTCATATGCAATATCCTGAATTTTTACCTTAAAAGAAGAGGGATCTATTGGGTAGGTAATAGTAGACATCAAAGATTTTACTAGGTAGTTGGGGAGAGGATATTTTGAAATGGATAAGGACATAGAGTGTTTTCAGGAAAATAATAACAAAAGCAATATTGGAAAATTTGATGGAGGAGAAAGGACATGGAAAATTTGCGGAAATGGAGAAGAAGTACCTACTTAGATGGCAGTGCTAGAACTTAAAACAAATTAAATCTCTGCCTTCCTGGATTGTAAAGCTTAGTTTCAAATAGTCTCACACTACACTCTTTTTCTTAAGATATAGTAGAGCTCTGGCTGGGATTTACCTCATTTAAGTTCAGGCTGTAGGTGTCTAACTAACATTTTGTGTGGTTTTATACTTAAGCTCCTTTCCAGTTCATGGAGAGAAAAAAAAAAAAAGGAAGAAAAAAATCCATATCCAGATTGATTTTATCTTTTTCTCATGAAGAAGAGTAAAATAAATTCACTCCTCACAAGAAGTGCTTATTTTCCCCAGACACAATAAAAAAAAGCTTAGACAAAGAGCAAAGATTTAGATATTGGTGTCCCAACAGATACCAATATTTCAGCAGATGTCTGTCTGGTCAAGGTGACATAAGAAAATCAGCCAAAAGCAGCAACAGCTAAAGATGGCAAAGGCAATGACAGGAAACTTTATCAAGTTCAGAGGCAGAGGATGAATAGACTTGAGTACAAAATCTTTGCCTAATGGGGAACAGAAGCAGCACATCTTGACTCCTAAACAGATCCCCCTCCCTGAATGACGAAATTGCCCAAGCAAATCAGGTTTGGGAAGAAGAACCAAAACGGAGCTGGGAAAAGCAATGTGGTTTTGAAATTTTACACTGCTTTGCACAGGGAGAGCTTAAGAAAATTCTGTGCAGAGTTTAGTCCAGTTTCTGGCTGAATTATAATGGATATGAAAACTAAAACTATGGGGCACTCCTGGATTGCCTAAAGGTTTAAACTTCACTCTGAATTTTCTCTTACCATGAACTGGATTGGATGAAGCCCTGATGCTCAACTGTCCCAAATGCCAGTGGGTGATGCTTTGCTCTCATTGACTGCACGGAAGCTCAGGAGCCCTCACTAGGAAAATAAAGGGTGCAAAAAGACACTGAGCACTGACCTTGGCCTTTCTATATCTCTTTTGGCACTACATTTCCTGCTCCACTTAGGAGCAAGAAGGTACTTTGCTTTCTTTTCCTTTTGATGCCAAAGAAAATACCAAAGTACTAACACACTGCCCTGGGCAGACATGCACATGGATTGACATCATACACAGATAAGAAAATATTTCAAACACAGTTGTTGTCTGAAGAGTAACTGTTTTAATCAATCTGTTGCCAAATTAAAAAAAGAAAAAAGGATGTGATTGTGCTTGTTTTGCTGTTCTGTCTTTGTTAACAAGACTGACAGCCTGTTCTTTAAGAGATAAAACAGGTGTTATAACTTGTTTTCCACAGATACATATGAGACCAAATTCAGTGTATGAAAGTTTGTCATATTCATGTCAGTGTATTCAGAGAACAACAGTTACTTATAGATTAGTACAGCTGAAAGAGACAATAACGTGCAGTCTGACCTCCTGGCCAACATAAGTCCAAAATTATTCTTAACAGCCCCAGTATATCATCTATACCTTGTTCAAAGCTGCAGTACTTTTCCTGATCTATAGAACCATCAGTTTTGATTTATGAGACAGAACATTCCCTCACTAGGACTAGAAAGCTGTTTGAGTGCTCAGCTACCATCATCTGATGCACTTGATCTCTACAATGAATGCATTCATCTTCTGTTTGCAGTGTCATGTTTTAATCTGAAACCTTTCCCTGTCTTCTAGGGCCCAGAACAAGTTGCTTGACTGGTGGTTAATCATGAAAGAATTGTAATTTTTCCATGCTAAGGTAAACATGAAAGCCCACAGTGCTATTAGCTGTTTCTTGGCCTAAAAATAATTCCAGACATAAGAAATTAAGTAACACGTTAGCTCAGCAGTGTTTCACTTGCACAATAAAGAGAAAAAGAAAGTTTTCCAGCTCCTTGCCTTCTTCTGCTCTGTGCAGAAACTGTAAACACAGCTGGTGCTTAACAGTGCCTGCTGAAATGGAGAAAAACTAAACACAAGGTGATACCGAATCCTCAGACTGAGAAAAACTTTTGTACAACGACACGGGAAGTACCTCACGAAGTTCTGCACAAACCCCTGCTGGTAGCTATAGCAACTGCATTCACTGTATTTTTACTGGGAAATACTTTTTAAAGCTACGTAAGAAATCACATTTTTCAACCATTATCTACGTATCCAACTTCCAGGCTTTTTGATGCAATCCTGCTCCCCATTCAGCTTCCACACGCCGTCTTCCACTTGGCATGCATGGCATGTGGGTTGCTGGGGTTACTCCCAAATTCAGGGAAGGAATTTTCTTTCAAAAATTCAGCAGGCTTAAGTCTAAACTGCTGAACTGTGTCTTTCATTTCCAGTGAAACGCTATGCCAGCACAAATACTTAACATCTCTCAGGCAAATCGGACATCCGACTTAGACGCAGTAACTGGTGTATGTCCCAAAACACTATAAAGGGGATAGAAAAGGAAATAATATGTAAGAATCCTAATTATCTAGACCTGAAAAGATAAATTTTTATAAAGGCATGAAATGACACGACAAGGGGGAACGGCTTTAAGCTGGAGGAGGGTAGATTTAGATCAGATATAAGGGAGAAATTCTTCCCTGTGAGGGTGGTGAGGCCCTGGCACAGGTTGCCCAGAGAAACTGTGGCTGCCCCATCCCTGGAAGTGTCCAAGGTTGGATGGGGCTTTGAGCAACCTGGGACAGTGGAAGGTTCAATCCCCATGGCAGGGGGTTGGAACTAGATGGTCTCTAAGGTCTCTTCCAACCCAAACCACTCTGGGATTTTATGGTTTGCTGCAAGAGAATTCTGGTCTTGCTGCATTTACTCACTAGCAAGTGCTGTAAAGCTACAAAACTTCAACACTACATGGGATATGAAAGCTTTGCAGAGCCACTGTACTTAATTCATCTCACATAAATGATGCCTTTCCATGGCACAGCCTCCTCTGCATGACTGGCAACTTACAGTACAATAGCCAGGTTTGACATTCATCTGTTGAGAGGGATTTCCCCCACCCCTGAAATGTCTTTGTGAGACAGATGAGAGTGCTACTGGTTCCCTGTACTGGCTCAACCCTCTGAGCAGAAGACAGGTGAGGGATGAATTCTTCTCTCTGGTGGTCCCATCCACATGAAGCACAGCTTTGACTCTCAAGTCTGAGAGAGAACAGCACAATCTCCTCACATTTGGTCTCTCCTTTGAGAAGGCAGAATTTTATTTCCCTCTGAGGTACACAAAACAAAAGATTGAGAGCATAATGCAGGTCTTCAGTCTTTATACTGAACTTCCACTTCTGAAGTCTTTGGAAAAACGCTTATTGCAGCAGATTGAAAAGCATATCCACCCTCACACCCCTCAAGTCTCATCTCACTGTCAATAGGCCACTTCTTGCTTTTCCACATCACTGCATTAGTTTGATGCATCGATTCATTTATTCACATGAAGCAGCTTGTTCACCTCGCCTGTAACTACACTGTTTACGAAAAGTTCACCATGGAAAACAAAACAAAATGCACAAATAAATCCTTCATAGCCTTTTAGATTTTTTTTCAAGATTTTCTTTGGGATGCTATTCATAAAAGCCAGTTCTATTATTTTTCCAAAGTATTCAGTTATATCCACAGGAATGCCACTTGATATCCATAAGACCAGTGTTTTCCCTGTTTTTGTGTACTTTGTAGGTAAAGTCCTTGTAAGGTTCAAAGTATTAAAAGACATTAATATTAAAATCTACAATAAAACTTTCAGCATTAAAACTCGTGATGTCCACCATAAGGTAGAACAAAGAGTTGCAATTCAAGGCAAGAGAAACACGTCACACACTGCTGTGATGTTATCACTGATGTTATTCAACATCCCAATATATTAAACATTATGATACCTGGAAAATATTCACAAGTTGTCATCTTGTTCCTAATAACATCCTAGAGGCAAAAAGATTTCTTCCCCACATACCAACGTGCAAGAGTGTCAGCTTTATGACTCCTGCCTATGAATCACACCAGGAGGACTCAGTTTCACTGGCAACAATTTAAACCCAGGAAAGTCAGGACAATGAAGTGACTTCAAAGGAACATGAGTTATTGGAAAGATCATGCAAGAGCAGGCTAAGTATTCAACCTTAACACGCTTCAGTTTCATCAGATTCCAAATTGCAGGAATCAATTATTTTTTTGTCACAGCAAATCTCTCATATCTCAGAGCCTGGCTCCATCCTGATGTGCAGCTGCAACTCTATTAGTGTAAATCAAAAAGAAAAAATGAAAACAAAACCAACAAGTACAAAAAAAAAAAAAAAAGCAAACCCAAACTCCAAGGGACATACACAAGTGCAAAGTAGGAATAAAGCCACACAGACCCTGATGCTGAGGCTGACCCACCTTTCTGCAGAGGACAAGCTCTTAAAATAAATGTTACCAAAGCACTGAAATCCATTCAACAGTTACTCTGAGATGATTCTACTTAATGAGAGACTTCTCTTCAGCCACAAGTTATAAATAGGAGCATTGCCTTTGCATAGTGTGAATCCCACAGCAAAGGGAACATTCCTAGGGGAAATTCAGAGATTTAATCTAGGAACGGATTATATCATCCCATTGCTCATTTTAGGAGAAGAATGAGAGGGGGGAGAAGTATTTTTCCCTCCACATGTCTCTGAGGCACATTAAGACCTACCTTACTCCTGAGCTCTGTCCTGCAGCAGAGGATTGCCTTTAGGAATGCTTTTCCTGCAGGCTACAGCCCTGCAAGTAAACAGGCTGGGACGGGCAGGATGTGGGCAGAACTTGGGAACTTCTCTACCCCTCCCAGGGACCAAAGTAGCCTCAGAGCCACCACAAATGCAGAAGAGAAGGATGGTAAGGAAGGGCTACCCCTGCCGTGGTGCCTCCCATGATTGCTGCCCTCAGCTCCTGCCTGGCCAGGGGAACACACAGGCACAGCTTAACATCCCTTTCCTCTGCTGGAAAATCCACCAGAGCCTCTCCTGGTCCCAGGATCAGCACTCATGGGCTGGGGGATTCACTAGGGTTTGCAGATACCCATTTAATTCAGATTGCTGCCTGGCACTCGCGGGTCAGTGGCTTCTAGTCTGTGATTTTGAGTGTTTCCTGATGAAATTGCCTAGGAAGGATGTTGCCAGAAATGTTCTAGCTCACCTGGTTTGCTGCAGAGAGCAGTCTGAGGGTATTATTTTTTTTTTTTAAATATTGTCATATACAATTTTTAAAAAACAATTAAGTCATAAATTTAAACCTACAGGCTTTGACAATTATTGAAAGCATTTGAAAAGATATGCATTTTTAAACTTATGCATTTTTAAAAATTATGCATTTTTAATAGTTCAGGTATTCTTTCTGAAATTATCACATCAGTGGAAGCCAACACAAACAATTGTTTTATTAAATACCACACCCTGAGATATGTGATTTAGTCTTTGCTGGCTCTGCTGATTTAGTAGCATGGCTCACAAAAGGATCGATGTTCAGGCAATCCCACTGGTCTCTCAGCACACCTCTTAGCAGATTAAAGCACTCCATAATTTTTTATTGGAATGACAGAATCTGTCCCTAAATAAAGACAACACAATAGAAGCATCAATAAATTGGGAGTCATTTTCCACCAAAGTCTGTATAACAGCAAAGCCACTGTTGAAACCTTAAATCATAGAAAATAATTGCTAGTGACAGAGTCCTTAGGCTTCATGGATTTACTCCCAGAAAACATTAAGCCCATGGGAAAGATTATATTAATTTTTTTTATTACTAGTTCCCATTCTGCTTGTACACTGTTTAAAACAAATCCAAAAGAATTTACTTTTACTGTCTAAGAAAGCATCAGTGTGAACAAGGTCAGAAGCCTTTCCTCAAATTCAGATGATACAATGAAGGACCTTAGCAAGAGAATTTTTGAGCCTTAAATATAGAGTTGAAGATAAGTAATCCCTGAGTAATCCCTCAACACCCACCCATACAGAAAATCTACTTATTTTCATCAACAAATTTTCTCATTAAAAGTATGAAATTTGGCACCCTGCAGCACAGAAGCAGGCACTGGACTAGACATGCCTGCCATGTTTTGAACATGGTCAATAAAGTGAGCAGTATTTTCAGTGTTTCATCCTAAAACTTTCAGTGGAGCAGCAGCACTGATGGGGAATTAGCTCAAATGGTAGAGCGCTCGCTTAGCAGGCGAGAGGCAGCGGGATCGATGCCCGCATTCTCCAGTGCTTTTGGAATTTATTCATTATGAACCAGATGGCAGCATTTGAAATTGTTCTGAGATGAGCTCAGCTGGTCAGAGCCTGGTGCTGATAACGCCAAGGGTGTGGGTTCGAGCCCTGTGTGGGCCATTCAGGTAAGAGCTGGACTCGAGGATACTTGTGGGTCCCTTCCAGCTCAGGCTGTTCTGTGATTCTGTGATCATTGATGGAAGATGTAAGTTTTTACTCTCCTTCAAGTATCAGACTAACATTTTTTTTCACTTGGTAAGAAATGGGTACCATATTTCTCCTTTCTCCTGGAAAATAATAGTACAAACTATTGTTGTTTGTTTGCAAGTTGCCCCCGGTNCTCCTTTCTCCTGGAAAATAATAGCACAAATGTATAAAAGTTGCCCCGGTATCTAATACTTTACAAGTTCCTTCTGCAATTTTTTAGCTTTTAGCTCCCATTTTTTTTTCACTTTTTGTGATTTTGTGTCCCAGGAGATGAAATTCAGAGTGTTTCGTCATTGTTTGACTTCTCCATGAAGGCCACCAGCTTGTCTTTTGTTGAAAAACCATGAGCTAAAAAGAGCCATCTCCTGTAAAAGATTTCACAAGTCCTAGGACCACAGGAAAATGCTGCTTAGATGTGAACTACATGGTTTAGATGATTATTGACCCAATAATCATTCAAATTCTTGGAAAGAAGACTCTGCTGTTGGCAGCAGGCAGCACAGCTGAAACAACAGCAGTTCCAGAAGCATGAAATGCTGATCACCGAGTCTCTTCAAAACCCTCCAAGACAGCAGTGACCTGGTGTAAAACCTACAAGACCCCCCTGGTCACTTTTCCACTGCTCAGGAGCCCAGGTGCTGCTCTTGCCATTGTCTCATCTCCCAAGCAATGTGAGCAGCTACCAAGATGGAGTTTTTCATGCAGGAAGAAAAGTTAAGCAATGGATAAAAAATGCAGGCAGGTGGTGAGAAAAATAGGGTTATAACCAGACTCTTCACCTGTCACCTGGTCTTTAAAATGCCATTTTTTTAGATGGGGATAGGGGATAGATTTTGGATGAAGTTGTGGATGCCCCATCCCTGGAAGTGTATAAGGACAGGCTGGATGGGGTTGGAGCACCCTGGACAAGTGGAAGGTGCTCCTGACCACGGCAAGGGGTGGGAACAAGATGATTTTTGAGGTTCCCTTCAACCTAAACCGTTCTGTGATTTCTATGGTTTATTTTGTATAAAATTACTGTGACAGAGTCAGAATCAAGCTCAGTTCAGCTGTCCAAGCCTCACACCAAAAGCAAGGCCCTCCTGTCCCACATTATCTCAGCTGGGACAGGAGCAAAGGGTGCCCTGTTTACCAGACTTGATCCTCGTGTGGAAAGATTTACCTTGTAATACACAGGATTTCACTAAGCCCATGAGCACACAGCATTAAAGGTCCAAAGGGGCTAACAGCCTCCTCAAATCTCCCCTTCTTCCCAATGACACTGAAGGAGAAAAACTCTTCTGTGAGCTTTGCAGCCATCCAATGCAGCATCATGTCACAGAACAGAGAAGGGATTAGCACTTACCATCAGATGAGGCAAACAAGTTAGCCAAACAAGAAGAGCTGGTAATGAGGCAGAAAAGCTGTTTGCACAATGGCACAGATCCTCCCACCTAGACATGAATCAAGAGTATTCATAATACTGCTATTTAATTGAGAGAACCCATAGAAAAAGGCCAATTTTTAATTGAGACACTCGAATAGATAAAGGCCAAGTTTTTGCAGACAGCGTAGGACTGACAAAAGAAAAAATCCATGCTCTGTGGAGCTTCTTAATGACAAATCAGAATTAATAAACCTTGTCCTATTTGTAACAGGAATAAGTGAAATGATTATTTATGCAAGTGTCCGTTTCACAGGAAATTGTTGCCTGCCATGTTCCAGCAATTATTTGGGTTTCAATGCAGGAGCAACACTGGCTTCGTGTCAGAATTGTCTTAAAGTTGCACTAAATCAACCCAAAGGCAGGTATTCCCCAAAACCAGTGTAATCCCTCCTCTTCCATGGGGCCTGGACAAGAGAGAGAAGAGATTTCTTAAGATAATATGCTCCCTCTATCATCTTTACTCACCTATATGATATCACTGTCACATCATGCATATCCTGAAGGATCCTAAATCTGATACTTGGGATAAAATAGTCACATCACCCCTCTACAGCTATTCCAGACCCTCCTGCTCACCCAAACTGCTTTTTTAATCAATACAAAACTTTTCAATTTTTTGACAGAGAAATGCCACTGATAATGGCCCAAGAGCCATGGCCACTCCAGGCTGCTGTGGGGATCAGTCCTGCTGAGACTCTGCTGTGTCTTATTGAAATGATGAGGTTTCATCTGACCAAATGCAGAGATTTACAGTGTAGTTGTCTATATCTGAGTAAACCACCTGCCTGCCCTCTATAATCCATAAAGAGGAACAGACACTTCTAGGGAGTAATACATCTCAAAAAGGTCAGACAAATTACCCTGAAAAACTTTGTATTTTTTACACCATTTTAAGTCAGCAAGGGATGTCTGGCTGAGAGTGAGGATCAACAAGAGACATCTAAATCTAGGTGAGATGACCCAGCATAACATCTTGTTCAAGAAAGGCCCATCTCCACACACACTCAGCCTGTCTGCTTGAGGCAAACAGACCCAAGAGAGGTTAAATGCCACACAAACCAGTAGCACAGCCTTTTGTCCCATGTTATGTCCATCCATGCCATGGGCCATTGCAATTATTTAAGGGATCTGAGCCCATGATATGATGCATCTGCAAGTCACTAATGAAGAGAAGTACAAAGGCATAGAGCTAAGAGAAAAAGTGATACTAGTTAATACAGAATTATTCCTGCTTATTTCTGGTGGGATTTTTCTTGGTTAGTTTTGCTTTGGAGTTTTTTGTTGGTTTGTGGGTTGTTTGTTTTTTTTGTTTTGTTTTGTTGTTGCTGTTGGTTTTTGTTTGGTTGGTTTTTTTTTTTTTCCTTCTGAATCCTGAAGGCCTACAAAACTGCCAGCAACTCTTTCAGCTAGGAGGACAGATTTCCCAAAACTCCCCAAAAATCAGTGCGCCTTCTGTGGCTTCCTTGGCTGGGTAGGACCTGCCTTAGAGGTTATTGCTTCAAAAACATTCTCTGGGAGAGAGACAGGGAGCAGAGCCATAGACATGGAAATGAGGAGAAACTGAAGCAAGAGTAAATAGGTTTAAGTTGTTTATCATACCAGTGGAATCTGGTATAAGGGTACTTGATGCTTTATCTGTTTTCCTACATGTTATCAGTCTTAGGTCAGAAAACTGCTGAAGGAAACCAACAGCTCTTAGACTTCCCTGTGTCACCACATCCAAAATTAGCAGCTTAATTTTGTAGCCCACTCGTAACTGCCACAGCCTGCCTGGGGTCATGGCCCATAGTCTGGGAACAGCTGCTAAGGAAAGTGAAAAGGATGCTAAGGGAAGAAAATACGGCAGTAGAAATATCTACTGAAAAGGAGAAAAAAAATTGAAGGCAGTAATAAAAATAAATAATGGCAGAACAGTGAATTTAAAAGGAGAAGAAAAAAGTAGTGAAATATACACAAATAGCTTGAGTAAAAACTGAACAGAAAATTTACTCAGTAATAAACCCAAGGGATGGCAAAGAAAGAAGATAATATAAGCCCAGCTGTAAACTGTTTTAATTTTGGGAATCAATCATAAAAGTACTTATCATATAATTAAGAAAAGCCTCCAGAAAACATAAAAACCACTCTCAGAAACACTCTAGAGGTGGTACCATAATTAAACAGCCAAGCAGGACAAGGGAAATTGCCTTGAAACAACTCAAGGTGGCTTATGAAACATCAGACTTGAGCAAGGATTGTCAACCCATCTATTAGGAATGAGCAGCTCACACTTGCCCCAGCCTCCCAGGGCAGCTGAACAGATTTATTATCTATGTTAAAGCACCATCCTTCACAAAAGGAATGATTTCTTTTTTTCTTCTTGCTGCAGGAACATGAAGCACTGTCCATTGCAGAGCCACACCACCAGGTCCCGCGTTCAGACTGAGCACCCCGGGCTGTGCTGCTGCAGATGATGGAAATGAGGCAGATCTGAGCTTTTGTCAGTGCTCACACAGGAACAGGAGAATTCCAGGTGCTACAGAAGAGCTGTGCCTTGCTGCCTCTTGGCCGGTGCTGAATTAAATTCCTTGTCAGGATTTAAAACCACTGTGCCTGACCACCCTGTCTAGACCCAGTCAGTGGGGTTTGCTGAAGATTTTCTGGTATATCTTGCAAAGATAAGCACCGAGAAACATTCTTTTATCAAGCATTACAATGGACTGAAAACCATGTGCTCCTTTCCTTGTAGATTCATTAGGGTATTTACCTTATTGTGAGGAAAAGCAGTCCTACCACTGAAATGGATAAAGGGTTTCAGGGATGTCCAGCACAAGAAGTGCTGTGAAATAGGTACCAGCTGTTGTTTCATTTCCAAGAACTGCAGTGGCAATCAAGAGAGTCCACGCAGATTATTTGTAGCCCTTATTTGCTGGCGAAATTGGAATTAGTGAAGTTCTGCCATACAAGAGGTAATTAGTTTTATGCTAAGCATGGAGCCAGCAGAAATCCCCCAGTACCTCGAAACTTTACAGCTCAAAGAAAATCTTTGCAATCAATAGGCAGAATAATTCTTCCTAGGGCAATCAGTATTAACCAGGTTGCCCTGGAAGGAAATACCTGAGTGCTGACAATGAGCACATAATTCAACATGGTTAAGCACTGACAAAATTGCATTTGGGCAATAAGCAGTCAAACCACAACCAAGAGTTGGCTAAGCTTAGAACAAAGACCATGAGTCCAAAAATATTGAAATCTGTCAATGGTTTAAACTTGCCCTCAAATGTGAAGTGAAATATGGCAGTTTTGACGTTTCTTATTAAAATCACTTAAGAATCAATATTCAGGACATAACAATAATCAAATCAAGTTGCTTAAACTAAACTCAAGGGATCCTTCTGTTCTGCAAAGACTCAAAGATTAATTTCTAAGGAACTGAATCAATGCAAAGTAAATAGATTCTGATGAGCTGGAGAAGGATAACTTACATCTACTGCATAGTAGATGAGCTCTGCAATAACAGCACTCCCTGAGCAGACGAAATCTACACAACTGCATAATCAGGACTGACAGCACTTGCTAAACATGACCCATAACTCAGTTCCATTCATTCCTAATGAATAATCAAGGATAACACAGCTTGGAGAAGCTTTGTGACATGTGATCAGATCAGGTCCGGGTTTGGCACTTTTGGCCAGCTCTGCAGCCCCTCACACCCTGGGGTGGGATTTGTGGCTCAGTGGGTTCCCAGGACAGGCTGCTTTGCTTTTCTTGTAGAGCAAGAGTTTGCAAGTGAGTGCCAGAGCTCACAGGCACCTGCCCAGTCTTTACTGCTGAATGTCTTCCATACTAGAAAAGAAATGGGAAGTTTTTAGGGAGTATTCATACTGCTTTACAGGAAGAAGCCTTCTAAATCTGACACCCTTCTTACTGAACACAAGGATACCAGGTGTTTGCCATGAAAAACTCAATGTAAAAAAGAATAGTAACTCAGCTCACTTTGATCTCCTAAATAAACTTTTTTTTTTTTAGGTTGCATCTAGCAGCACAAGGAACCAAAAGATATCTCACTACTTGCATCATCTGATTTGTGAAATTAATTTACCAGTAAACAACGTATCTGTTGTATATCATTAATGGTTATTAGAGAGAAGGGTGGCTTCTTTTTTTTCCCCACTCCAGATTAAATCTCTAAGCTATAGCACAAGTCCCTGGTAGGTGATGTACCCACCTACTGCCAATCCTGAAACAGTTTTCTCAGGGCAATAATAGTGTGTGCACACTTTTTCTTTCTAGGTGAAGTATGAGTTATTCAATTGACCTTTTAGTGGTGCTGAAAAATAAATATTATCAGTGCACTTCCACCCTCACATTCAGACTGGAAAGGAAGAAGCAATTTGTCCCACAAGCAGAACTATCCATCCTGTTTCATGATAAATTCTTTCAGCCTAACCAGTGGAGCTGGACATCAGGAGTAAAGCAGGGAGAAGAAATCAGGGCATGCTCCCCCCACCCCTTGCCCCCAAGCCAAGCTCCTCTGCTGTGACTGCCAGCCCAGGGTTTGTAATTGCTGATCACAACCCCCATGGCAGCCTGCACCAGCCAGGGCAAAGGAGATCACACAAAGGAAAAGTCCTGAGATGGAAAACGAGGGCTGTAGGGATCTTGGTGCTCTACTATTACCTCTGAACAGAAGACCTGTGAGGAGGTTGGTTTTTTCTCCCAGGTGATGGGGACAGGACAAGAGGAAAGGGCCTCAGATTGCACCATGGGAGGTTTAGATCAGAGATTATGAAGGATTTCTTCACTGAAAGGGTTGTCAAGCATTGGAAGAGGCTGACCAGGGAAGCTGTGGAGTCACCATCCCTGGAGATATTTAAAATGCATGTAGCCCTTGGGGATATGGTTTAGTGGCAGATCAGACTGTGCTGGGTTAATGGTTGGACTTGATGGTCTTAGGGGTCTTTTCCAACTTCAACAGTTCTATTATTCTCTGATGCCATACTAGAAATCAGATCCAGATAGCTTCTCTCTGCAAAAGAAATTCTAAAAAGGTTGACAGTCATTAGAGAATATATTAATCAATTAATAAGAAATCAGGATGCTTTGAATGAATATGAACTTTCTGTTTTGTTTGGGGTATTTTTAGAAACTTAAGGCCACAACTGAGGTAAAACCTCCTTCTAATATTATCTCTTATTCACAGCTGGAAGAATTGACTGTTCACAGATTCAGTGACTTGCCAAAGGCTGCCAGTGAAAGATCCTCAATCCATAGTTCCTGACTACACTTCTGTGAGCTGCAATGCTAAGGTAAAAATCCTTAACTTCACCTGTAATTTACTGACCCTTGATGACATTTATAAATCAAGAACATTAGGACTAACATCTCCTCTCCCCTGAAAAAAAACCAAAATCTAGCCGTATATTTTAAACAAAATCTGAAATAAAAAACTGTAAAATAAATATTATGATTATTGCTTCATGACTTTTCATACTTGCTTGCAAAGGAGAATGCAAGTCTGAGTGTACCTGGAGCAGATCACTTCAGGGCTTAAGACCTGCAGGTCTCCCAGAAGCACCAGGGGAGATCATTGCACAAGTTCCTTTCTGCAGAATGCATTCCTCTGCTTGGCTCCACTCGTGGAGCTGGGACACTCATCTCAGCCAAGCTTTGCTCCTGCCAGCTTCAGGAGCCTGATGTGATTTCCACTGAAGGGGATCACTGAACTTCCAGCAGCAACTAGAAGAAGCCTCTTGGAAAACACCAAGTAAAATGAAGCACATGAAGAAGAAAATTGCCAGAATGAGTTTGTGTCCAAAGAGGACTAGGTTCCACTATGTCCATTTTCCTGCTTTTTTCCTGCTGTAGCTACATTTGCTACAAGAATTTTAAAAAAATGTTCCCAGTTCCTCAGTTACAGTTCAGTGATTTCTGTAGATGCTGTCTCCCCCTTTCCTCACTCCCCAAACTTGAGCTCTCAAACTCCAAAACATCTTTGTAACAGCTGGCAGTGCCTAATACAAGGTGAGCAGCACCCAGTAAGGACCCAACATTCCTGACTTTAGACTCACTCGACCATGGAAAGACCTGCAGGAATGAGTCTTCTCTAAAGAGGCGGTTTTAAAGACAAGAATGCACCACTACATTTCCTTGCAATGGAAAATAGAGTTGAGAAGCCTGGAAGGAGATATTTCAGTGTCATAGGAGATAATACATAATTAAAGTTCATGTAAGAATGACTGGGGAATTTGGCGTTGCCTGAAGAGCTGAAATAGCCCAGTACCACCCATATCATTCAAGTGTGGTGGTACAGACAAGATGTTGATATAATGTGAGCTTTTTTCTTAAAGATTTTGCTCCTCATTATGAGAAATGGGAAGATTTTAAGAATGATTTTAAGAATTCCTCCTTTAAACAGGAGGAATTGTGATCATCCAGCAGTGATTAATCAAAACAGGTTTTAGAAGAAAGCATTGCAGTATGACAAATTGAAATATCCTTTGAAGCCAAGATAATTATGGAACAAATCTCAGAAATATATTTTAGCAAGAAAGTTATCACATGCTGGAAACAAAATTGTTCTTTCACTCCTATTATTTTCAGTATCATAATCTCCAGAATCAAAAGCTAGCTCTGGCATGTGGCAAAGATGTTTGCCTTAAAACCATATGATATGCCAGAAGAAGTAAGAAAATACTTCTGTGTATGTTTAGGTGCTATAGACATGCTCACCCACACATTCTCCGGGTATCTGAGCTCAGAAAAACCTTCCCACTGACCAAAAAAATAAACTAATCCCTCCACCTCATTCTTCCTCTCTAAGGTCTCCACTGGGGAGCTTTTCTTCCAATGTAGTAACATGAGTCGGAGTAACATGAGTCAGACAGATACTTCCCCTGCAATGAGCCCTCCATCAGATGTGCTATTCCAGCCCAAACACTTTTGTCATTCATGGAACAGGTCTCACTCAATTCAAGAGACAATCACTCAAATCAAAGAGACTATTATTTTCTGTTAAAACAAGCAAGATTTGGCTCCAAACTGATCCCAGGAGAAAGAGGCACCGTCATCCGCTGGTTTAAAAGTCAAAATACCTGGTTTCCTCCCTTTGCTTTGCAATGTGTTGAGGACTGCCTTTCTGCAAGCTACTTGGAGCGGTTCTCCACAAAACCAGATGACATTCATCAGTTGGTGGGCTGCCCATTCCTAAGCTCAGAATTGGACTCTTCTCCATTTCACCACAAAAGACACCAAAATATCCAGCATTGCCTCTTACTAGAAGCAATAGAACACAACACACTTTTGAAGATGCACAGTGAATCTACAACACATACTCAGCAGTTTCTTTTCTAATAATATTCTATAAACACTTCATTGATATAAAATCTGCCTTCATGTACTTGATATGTCTAACCAGAAGTTACTTCAGGACACTGTCCCAGATGTCCAGACCGTAGCATTTGTATATTCATAATAGCAGCATCTTAATGGAAAATATGTATGATAGTTGGTAGGACTGAAACTTTAGTTAAAACTACTAAATTCTTACTCTTAAAAAAAACCAAAACAAAACAAACTAAAAAAAAGCGATACAGCTTTTGAAGTGGAATAAACCTTGCAATTGCCTGTCTGACCTATTTGGCAACGCTTCTATTATTTTATCAGTTAGTATCTATACAAACTCCCCCAAAACAGATGCCTAACCACTCTCATCAAAGAGAAAAAGGAGATTCAGACATGCACCTAAAGTAATTCTGGTTGGTAATTGAGCACATAGTAACACAGATAGATTATGCAGGTGCATCTTCCTGAGAATGATCCCATTAGTGTCCACGCTGCACAGATGGGCTGTGTTATTTTAAGTTTTTAATCAAAATACATGCAAACAGGCACAGCACCACGTGCCTGCTAATGCTGTGAAGTGTCAGCAGTCACCACACTCTTTTAAGAACTCTAACTATGTAACAACACAGAAGAGAAGGATGATTTAGGCACTTTAGAGCAAGGCTTAGAGGCTACAGCTAGAAGGTGATGCACAGCACATTTATAATAAATGTGAAGAACACATCTTGTTAACACAGCAAGGTATTCCCAGATACTGATATAAACTGCACTGGCATAAAGACAGAATACAAGGTGTTAGGTCACAGAAATCCCAAGGTATTTATGTTATGAGAACCAACCCTGGAAACACTGATTATAGTGTAATCTTGACATCTGTCAACCTCCTGTCAATGGCTTTCCTCAATGAAGGCATTACACATCCCTCAGCTGCTGCTTTTATCACCTGCAATGAAGTCTTCTACATCTGCTAATCCCAGTCTGAGGGCTGACCAGACCTGATTCAGGTGACAGACTCACCTAGCACACTCTGGTCTGAAAACTTTGTTGACTAAATGAGAAATGAATAAACCCATCTTAAGAATAATGGAACACAGTTGCTTCTGGATTTCCTTTGTAAAAGACAGACTCTGTTCCTGCATGTTCTCATAGTTAAAAAAAAAAAAAATTAGTCTTCTGAATTTTATATTCCTCCCTGCTGGAGAGAAAAATGAAAAGAAAAAGACACAGCAGAGGCTGTGCTCTGTAACAGTGCCCCGGGTGCCGGGTTTGCAAACCCAGCAATGTCCTCTTACCTGCACAGACACAGCACCACCCGAAGTGGTACCCGGAGCCCGGCTCCTGGCCCGGGTGCGCCCTGCAGAGCTGTCAGCCCGGCGGGGATGGGGGGGTGATGGGCGGGCAGGGCAGGAGCGCACAGACAGACACACGGACACGGACTCAGGGACAGGGACGCACAGAGAGACACACTCCCCAGAGCCCCCCTATGCACACAGGCGCTCACAGGTCCCTGTCAGTGACACGGCAGGGATGGGCAAAACGCTGCCTCCGAAGAGAAGAGAAGAGAAGAGAAGAGAAGAGAAGAGAAGAGAAGAGAAGAGAAGAGAAGAGAAGAGAAGAGAAGAGAAGAGAAGNCGGGGGGTGGGAGATGTGGGGGATGAGAGAGAGGTTCGAGGGAAGGGGATTTGGGGTGCCCGCCCGAGGGGCAGAGAAATGTGTTCCCCGAAGGGCAGAGAATCGGGGGAGCCGTGTACCCACAGTGTGGGGAGGAAACGCCCTTTCTGTCTTAGCAAACAGGTGGTTTCTGCTTTTACCTCCTCCCTGAGCTCAGTGTCTAAATTAAAAGCCCTCAGCTGGGGTATTTTTGCTTGAATTTCAGCTCTGACTTGTGAGCTGGAGCCACTCTTCCTTCACCCCTCCTCCAGACACCTCCCCGGTGCCCTCTGCCCCCGCACCCCGCAGCTTCTGCCCCGGCGGAAGCATTCCACAGCTGTCCCATCAGGGCGGGTGTCCACCAGAGGGAACTGACATCTGCCCCAAACAGAAGGTCTCAAAGGACATACAAAGGATGTCATCAGTGCCCATGCATTTTTTTAGCATGACTGTAAACCTGTTTTCTCAGGTTGCTCAGAAAAGTGGTGGCTGCCCCATCCCTGGAAGTGTTCAAGGCCAGGTTGGATGGGGCTTGGAGCAACCTGGGATAGTGGAAGGTGTCCCTGCCCATGGCAGGGCATTGGCACTGGATGATCTTGGACGTGCCTTCCAACCCAAATCTGATTCTATCATAAACACAGTTGCATCTAGAGCAGATCAGTGGGTCAGGATCTCGACCAGGTTATAAAGATGTGCCTGTGTCTGCTGTAATTCCCCAGTGCAGGCCTGAGACCTAAGGTGTCAGCAGGTTTGTGGCTGCTCAGATCCATGAAAGCCCACACAGCTTTGGTGGCAGATGGAAAGTTTGATTTTTTTTTTTTCTTCTGTCTACTACGCAGCAACAGATTCAGAAAGTTCTTTCTGTTGTGTTACAGCTCACCCTCAAGCTGAAGGAGCACTGCAGATACCTGTCCACAAAGTTTTCTGCTTTGCAAAGAGAAATCATTGACCAAATTCAGTTTGCTAAACTTCAGAATTTTCTGGGGAACATGCATTCATTATTACACATACTTTAAGTTGACACGTGCTTAAATGGAGCAGATTTCTACCCTGTCAGGTAATTGGAAAGGCAGGTCTTCAGTGTCTTCTCTAACCCCTTTTGCCAGTGGCATGTTATTTTCACTCAGCCCAGTCTCATCCCTGCTACTGCCAATGAGACAAAGTGTAATTATGTTATCTTTTGTGTTATTAAGACCAATTCATGGCCATCCTGTGCATTTTTTAAGAGACCTGTTCATCTCTCAGTTCCTCCATTCCTTGGACAGAACACATTCAGTTTCTATGTGGGTACAGAAGGACTTTGCTAGTGAAGAAGGATCATCACCTTTGCTGTTCCCTTTCAGGTTTCCTGCAGGGATCTCTACCTCAATACAAGTTCGAGCCTGAGTCACCAGAGCACTTTGCTGTATTCACTGAATTGGGACTTGAGGTTTGTGTTCATCGTGTGGCTGTTTAAAATTTCTTGACAGGGTTGCATTTTAGGCACAGGTTATTAGACAATCTGTTCAGAGGCATGAAAGAAAATATCTACGAGTGCAGGAAGGTGAGAGGTTTCCTGAGGACTCACAGCCTTGCTGACCTCTGCCCAGCTTTTGGAGTGGTTGCATGGTGTATTCACATCTGTGCCATCAGAATCAGCCAGAATCACTGGTCTACAAAAAGCAGGTGAAATATTTAATGCTGGATGTGCATCTATAAACCTGAGAAGGAATCCTTTGTCTCCAACTGATCCCTTTCCAGCACTCATAAATTGCATTAAAAGGGTGGGCAGGCATTGGAACAAGCTGCCCAGGAGCATGGTGGGATCACCATTCCTGGAAGTGTTCAAAAAACCTGTAGGTGTGGTGCTTATGGACATGGTTTAGGGGTGCATCTGGCAATGCTGGATTAATGGTTTGACTCAGTTTTGGAGGTCTTTTTCAACCTTAATGTTTCTATAACAAGAAAAAGGGGGGCAGGGGGTTGCTCAACTCCAGCCTGAAGCAGCAAAGCAAAACTTTTCCCACACTAGAACAATATGTTTTTTATGTGACTTTCTGCATAACCTTTTCTTCAGGCTGCTTCACTTCCCAACCCAGTATTTTATTAAATATTATCTTTACCTGATGTCCAAACATTAAGCCTATAGGATGCTGGTGGTTCTCTCCCTAAAGCTTCACCTTCCCAAGAATATTTTGCCTCAAACAAGTGAAGGATCTTCTCACTGTCGCATTAGCTTGATGTGTTGCAAGGGGTGTAAAGAAGATGAGTGTTGTGTACAATGAAGAAAACCTAATATCCTCCCTTGGTCTGTAGCAGTGGCCTGGTTTGCATTTAGATCTTGCAGCAGTTAGTATTTCATCTACTGCCCATAATAATCATCTGTCAACGTTCTTACAGCAAGCTCAGTTGTTAAAGTTGTTGCTTCTCTTTACAGTGTACCAAGGTGATTAACTGAAAGAGAATCATTCCTCTTCGCAGGCACTTTGTCTCCAATGATCTGGAAGAAGCATAAACATGCAGATGGCAATTCAAGCTGCTGTCTTACTAGGATTTCTATTGGAAACAGCACTGAAGCAGCAGCTCAGAGGATTATGACAAACATTGATGTGCAGATACGTAACTCAATTTCCCCACATTTTTCAGTTCTTTCTGTTCTGATTGTGAGCCTTTGATTTCCATTTTCACCCTGGGGTTAGGAGTATAAAAGATGGATGTACTGCATGGAGAAGAAGGTCTGTGTAGCCTGATATCTTATCCCCAGGAACGGATGGCTCAGCAGGTGTGTAGGAAAACAGTAATCATTCCACAATGCTTCCCGAGAATGGTGTCTCGGTCTGTGATTGTTGCACAGGGATTTCCTCACAAAGACATGGTGTGTGACTTGAACTGCTCACACAGTCATTTCTTCTTTAGTAAATTTACCAGCCACATTTGAATCCAGATAAATATTGCTTACAAATGTTTTGTGGCAACATATCCTGCAGTAGCTCACTCCCAGGAATTATGCAGTCTGCAAATCACAGTGCCTTTACTTCCCAAAACATCCTGTTTGATCACAGATATAACTGGCTTTTCCTTCTGCCCAGTTAATGGTGTCTCAGGGCTCTGACAGGTTTCTTACACAAATTCCCTGAAAATGCTGGTGCTGTCAAGGCTCAGATCAGTAGCAGTGTGCTGGCAACTCATAAATTCTTAAGAAACAAGGATTTGCATCACTGGGGAATACTCTTGTGCCTTTTTTTATCTTTATATACATTTTCTTGTGCACATTGTGTATTATAGTCCCAAAAGGCTTACATTTCAAGGCATGAAGCAGATCCAAATAGTCTCTCTTAAGAAAAAGTCTACCTAGCAAAGAAATGTTCTCTTCCCTGCAGTGTAGAATTTTCTATGCCAAAACCTACTGAGAGCAATGAAAGGAAAAGATTCTGCAGAAGAAAAAATTCTGCAGAAGAATATATTTTGCATTATTGTGCTGCATGTCATGGTTTAGTTTGTAATAGGTTTTATAGGACTCATGTATCATGACAGTATTCTATTTTTGGTCTTGTTCTTACTTTGTTGTTGTTAGTGAATTACAGAATTTGTAATTCCTAAACCCTGACACATAAACAATTTCTGTTGGATGAGCATTGCATGCAGCTTTTCATCCAATGCTGCAAGTTACAAAGTCATGAATTATGGAGTTCTCACAGTGTAGTGAAGAAAAGACTCACAGAGTTAATTTAAAAACAAAAAAAATTTCTACTAATCCTACAGTAAGTTTTGGAATAACACCTTCAAGAGTGAAGAGAAATGGCAACAAAAATGGAAAAATCTACCATCAACATGAGCAAAGACTTTTAAAATTTCTTTCCTACTCTTCAGAAAAACCAGTTGAGTCTTGAGCCACATATAATTTGTTCCTGTATTGATAACCCCAGCCGCATCTAAAACCCATTTAATATAAAATGGTTGTAAGAACAATGATAACTCACACAAATAATTGTTATAAGTATTTCTTGTTTCCTGACCTATCCAAGGGTATTCTTATAGTTCTCCATCTCTCTAATGCAGTGTTTATGTTTATCCATCTCTCAGTCACCAGTTTCTGATTCTTTGCTCACAAATCACATTTTAAAAAAATGTAAACTTTGATTTTATAAGTCAATACCTAAACCATATAAAAACCATAGTATTTCATAAAACCCCTTTTTGTCTTCTCCATGTAATTTGGGGCAGAAAATGCTATGGCAGAGAAAGGGAGAAATCTTTCCTTATGGTGACCCAACCTTCTGAAACTCATTTTGTAAAACATAACTGTTTTAAGCAGTTCATTGGGCTGACCTATGAAAAGGATGCATAGTGGAACAAACTTCTCTGTATGTAATAAATGTGATTTATCACATGGCTCCCTCCACAATAGTCTGAAAAAGCAATGCACAAGCCAAACATATAATTGAGTTCTTGTTAGCTATATCAATATCAAAGAGGACAAAGTATCACATCCTTGTCATAGGTTTGATTTATTTATTGCAAATTACTACAAGGACTACTAGATTTGGTAGCTTCTGTCAATCTGATATCTGATCACTGGTGGCATTAGAGAATCACATGATCACAACATTCTGAGTTGGAAGGGACCCACTGGGACCATCAAATCTGACTCATGACTGATGGCATTACCTGACTCATGACCTGACAACATTTCCAGGTCTATCGTGCCGGAGCTCGCAGTCTTCTGAGCCTTGGATTATGATGTCTCAGTGCAGAGCTCCAGCAACACACAGCAACCAGAAACAGCTACCTCTACCTTTGGCTCTTCCCAGGGCTTGATTTGTAGGGCTTGTGCCCGCCCTGCAGCCGATGGGCACTTCAGGTGGAGGTAGTCCCAATTAATCATTGGACCCAGGGGGGTCCTGGTCCTGAATGAGAGTTTGACAAGTGCATATCATCATCAGGGCGTAACCACAGTCTATAGTGAAATGCTTTTCATTCTCTCCGTTTATAGGGTATAAACTTCTGTAATGTTGAGTTCTGGAGATGATAGTAACTCAGATAACATTTGAAATCAAGACATTTGTAAAGATATTGATACAGTGAAAGGCTTTCTTCTGAATATGTCTGTGACTCAGTGGCTCAAAAGGTCAATGAATTGCAAAATGAAGCTTGTTTGATGGACTAGCATGCAACAGATTTCTTCCTCTTTATTGAACTCCAACACAGGGCCTGAAGTGCTCTTCACATTTCCTTGTACTACAGTAAATGAACATTGATGCCTCTTTCCTGGATTTTCAGTGAAGCCAGGCAAAGTGGGCAGGGCTGGGGTTGCTGCAAGTAAAACCTAAATGCATTGCCTCCATCTCTAGGACAGTGAAACACCTTTGTTCCCCTCTTCCATTTACATTTTAATATTTTGACAATCACCAAAGAATCTGGAATTCCACAGTCCTAATTCATTTACAAACACCCTGCTCACTGAACTCAAAAGTATCACATATGCTCAGGACAGAACTCAATGTTGAACATCAATCCTTTGTTGTCTTCACTTCATCTGTAAACATGAGCAGAATGACTTTTTTCTCTCTCTTCTTGAGCATGTAATGCAGACTGAGTGAAAAGATACAGACTACACTGCCTCTCTAGGTAATTTTACCTTTACATATATTGCCTATTTCTTTAAAGTTAATATTGCATTGAAATCAAGGAAATATTCTTTAATTGGAGACAAGCAGAACAGGAGCAAGAATTAAAGAATCATAGTATAATAGAATCATTTAGGTTGGAAAAGTCCTTCAAGATGAAGTCCAACCATTATCCCAGCACTGCCAAGTTCCCCACTAAACCATGTCCCCAAGTGCCACATCTACATAGCTTTTAAGTACCCCCAGGGATGGTGACTCCACCCCTTCCCTGGCCAGCCTGTTCCAATGCCTGGTTTCTTCCCTCTAAGGGAAGAAAGTTTTCCAAATATCCCATCTAAATTTCCCCTGGTGCAACTTGATGCCATTTCCTCCGGTCCTGACACTTTTACCTGGGAAAAGAGACCCAGAAGGAGAAGAGGAAAAATATGTTTATGAGCCTAGAGTTAAGGTGCCAATAAACATATAAAAAAATCTATATTTTTGAAGGAGACAATTAACCAGTTTGATGTCCTTGTGTCCTGGCCTTCAAGGTCAGATTGGATGGGGCTCTGAGCAACCTGGGCTAGTAGAAGGTGTCTCTCTCCATGGCAGGGGGTTGGAACTAAATTATCTTTAAGGTCCCTTACAATCCAAGTCATTCTAGGATTCTGTGACTGCTATTCTTGAGGTCACTCATGACCTTGCAACAATACCTATAAGAACAGAAATTTATTCTGATAGCACGGTCAGCACTGTGACTCTTGTTTGTACTGGAAGACCCTTTTCAAGCAGTTGATCTGAAATGGTTCTTTCTCCAGCTTGTACTGTTTGATAGATCCTGCAACAGCTCCACACCAGTAAAATTTCATCATGTTCTGAGCATCCTTGCCTAATTCTAGAGCCACACTGGAGAACTTGCAACTGCACTGACTAGCAGCATGACAGCAGTAAATCGGGTGTAGGAGCCTGTGCATGTCAGACACAAAGGAGATACACGAGGGTCAGTGGCGCTGTGGGTGTAAAACCTTTCACTGTGCACATTTGAGATGAGGGGATAACTCAAAATACAAAGAAACTGGGCAGCCCTAGTAAGTGCTAATCATCCATTTCCTTTTTGCACTCTATTAGCCTGTCAGCTGATATGTTGTTGAAAGGTTGGAGGCTGGTGCTGTTTATCCTCTCCACCACAGTTTCCCATTCTTACACCACCCAAGTGTCCTTCTCCATGAAGCCATTTTAAAAGTCCAGAAATATTTCTGAAACATTTTTCTCCATATATTTTAAATGCAAAATAATATTTTCAATGCAGAAATAACTTTCCACTGGGAATAATTTTGCATCTTCGTAGCTCCTAGGTCTGTTAGTTATATTTTGTATCCCATTGAGAGGAAAAAATCACATTTTAACCAAAGATAAAGTCAAATTTCTTCTCCTATGACTCCCAGAAAATAAAGTTCTGTAGATTTTTATATACAGAAGACAAAAATAATGACCCAGGCTGAATATGGCTTATTCATGGCCTCAAGCCAAGACAAATACAGAAAGAAATTTTTAAGGATTAAATTTGAGAGATGAAGAAGATATTCTCATACAGGAAAACTTATTTTAAATGGCAACTGACTGGTATTTTTCCTAGGTTTGAGATATTGCAATTAGTCTGGGAAGAAAGGTTAAAGGGCATCAAGCTGGTGACATGGTCAAAGGGAAATAATACACGAATTTATTACATGGCTATCCATAACTCATGCATAGTACATTTACTAGGCAGAGCCTATTTTTTTCCTTTCTATTAGACTTCAAAATGCAGAGAAAAGTCAGTGTCAGTTTTGATGGTAACATCTGCACCTAGCTGCTCTGTATTTACAGAGTGAGCAACACGGTGAAAAAACCCCTATGAATATGAAATACATTTCCCAATTGAAAATATTGATGTATTTCTTTTTGGTGCCTTTAAAGAAATAGTAACATTAGATGACATCATTTGAGGAAAAAAAAAAAAAAAGAGAGACATTTTGAAAGAAAAGAGGTGGAGAAAAAAGTCAAAGTTTGTCCTATCAGAGAGGTGGGATGAGTTGAGGTGAAGGCAGGGAGAAGAGCAATTTTGAAGATTATTCTGTGCATATAAATGGACCACACAGCTGAGTGATCAACAGTGCAAGTTTTATCTTCAGACACAATATAAAATATGAACAGGTGGAAAATTTGGGAGGAGAAAGAACTGTGAGATTTCTGAAGGAGCACTTTAAGAAGCTCAAATTTCACAGAGTGAACGTCAGACAGCTTAGGGCAGGATGGTAGGGTGACTTAGCGGGGTGGCAAGCCAGAAGAATGATTTTACTGGTTGATTTTGGAGACTGTGGGTTACTTTATGTGATCTAGAAATTGGAAGAATATAAGAAGATCTCTACAGAGTTAGACCAATGTTGCACTTGGTCCCTAATCTTGACTTTATTATTTGTTAATAAAACACTCCTAGAGAAAAACAGGATGAATCTACAGTAAAGCTCTCCATAATAATCTCCCTTTTTCCAGTAATTTTTATTTTTGTCTTTTCCTAGTTGAGAGGATGGTATTTAACAACCTTCAGTAGATTTCTCCCTCATGAAATACACAATTCCTTTTTGAACTAACACAAGCTCATCCCACAGCAAGTTTCAAAACTTTACCACATTGTGCAAAAAAACCAACTCCTTCTGCATATTTGGAACTTATTCATTTTACTTGATGACCCTTAATACCCTTATTAGGCTGGAATGCAATCCTTCCTTGTTCTGACTCTCCATATCATGCATGATTTAATTAAGCCTCTATCATAGTCCTCTTCAGTCTTTATTTCTTTCAGGATGGGCTGTAGCTCATTTGCTTGACCTTCTCAAAATTCTAATTATCCCTGCCAGTCTTCTCTGTGCCTTGGCAAATTTCAGTTTATCCATGTTAAGATGGGGAATTGTTTGGGAGGCAACAAGGGCAGGAGTCAGTAGCTGTGATTTGCTCCTGCCATGACGTACACTCGCAGTGACTTAGCTGTTACTGCTTTGCTCTCAGTTCCTTTCCTCATATTTGCAAAATGCTCGTCTTTGACTACCACTGAGCATTTCATGGACCTATCTACTGTAATCTTCTAACAACAGAGTAAAAACACATCACTCTCTGTATACATTTGGGATTGGATTCCCATGTACACCCTTTTATATTTATCAATAAAGAATTTCATCTGCAGTTTTATTTCCCAGTCCTTCACTGTCATTAAGTCTTTCTGTCACTATGTGCAGTTGGTTTATCTCTCTTCTAACATTAATGATTTACTATTATTAGATAATTTTGTCTCTGTATTATTCAGCTAATTTTCTAGGACAAGATCTGCTCGCACCAACCCCAGCCAGAATCCACAGGTGACTTCTGGCCACTGTGAAACTCTGCACTGAGCATTGTAGGAAGCCTTAAGTAATGTCAAAGGCTGTCACTTGCAGTGGAGGGGGAGCCTCAAAAACAGGCATCATTTTCCAACTTTTGCTAATCAAGTGTAGCTTCTTTCCAGGAAAGTGGCATATATTAAAAAGACAAACTGCTTGCCAGGTTCCTGATGTCATTTTTTGTTCTTGGAAATCTTTTCATCTTCCCAAACTCAATATAGAACTTTTCCCTGAAATGCAGACTGGAAAAGCACAGGTGCTGTTCAAAGCAAAATACCAGTTCAGCAGGTAAATGATGAGATCTTGCTCCTTTGGCTGGTCTGATAAGCCGCACTCCCTCAGGGAGCTATCACTGAATCATAGAATCACAAAGACCCTTGGGAGCATTGAGCCCGATCATTAACCCAGCACTGCCAACTCCACCACTAAACCATGTCCCTAAGGGACACATCTACAAGTCTTTTAAATAATTCCATGGATGGTGACTCAACCACTTTCCTGGAAGGCCTGTTCCAAAGCCTAAGAACACTTTCTGGGAAGAGATTTTTCCTAATATTCAACCTAAATCTCCCTTGGCACAACTTGAGGCTGTTTCCTCTCAACCTGTTGCTTGTTACTTGGGTGAAGAGACTGATCCCCACCTGTCTACACCTTCCCTTCAGGTATTTGTAGAGGGT
>VZTH01009135.1:1029686-1095464 GCA_013397815.1 Aleadryas rufinucha | reverse complement strand
GCTCTCCGGTCACGTCCGGGGGCTGAGGCCATTCTATTAAGGCCAGGCTTTAGGTTGCTCCCTTCATGCCTCCCTGTTTCCCATGCTTGGGGCAGGGAAATAAAGACACGGATTATGCAAAGAGAGCGCCTCCTTCGTCTTTCATCTCCGTCGCCGCAGCCCAACTTACCTGGCGAGTGTCCATGTGGGAGGACAGAAACTATGTCGCCTCCCAGGCTCACCGGGCTGCCTGGGTAGAAGCGGCATAGAGGGTAATGAGGTTCCCTCTGATCCCCTTTTTCCAGGCTAAACACCCCCACCTCTCTCAGCTGCTCCTCATCAGACTTTTGCTCCAGCCCCTTCACCAGGTCCTTGACCCCTCTGGACTCACTGCTGAGCAAAGTCTGCTGCCTCACTGGGACCCAGGTGAAAGGTGAGATGAGAATACTTCCTACATTGCTAAAGCCCTTGGGTCATTATCCATTATTGCTTTTTCATGCAGGCAGCGATGAAGTTGCAATAAGGAGTCCGAGAGTGAACATGAGAGACTTCAGAATCTTGGCCCAAAACAACATCCAGTGTTCCAAATGAAATCACACAGGCTTTAATTGCAATGGAATAATTGATCCTCCTGCCCATTAATACTTTCCAGAATAAGATTTTCCCTTTTCTGCAGTAGAGTTCTGCTGCCTGTTGCCGGAAATCTACATCTGGGAGTTACCTGCAATAAATCAGATATAAAATGCACCTTAGGAGAGCATGGAAAAGGAAGACAGTTGTGTTAGAGACGTGCACATCCCCACTGACAGTCACTGCAAAAGAAAAGGTACAGTATGACAAGCCTAAGAAATTCTGGAGGAGGATAAATAGCCAGACTACAGGAAAAAGAAGGCAGGGGTGGTTTTCTGGATTAGACATCAGTGTTTTGAACCACAGATGGGTCTGTGAGGAAATTCATTCAATTGTCCTATGAAACAAAGATGCGGAAATAATAAAACAAGAAAAGAAACCCAGCAGCATCAACATAAGTTGAAAAGCCTCACTAGAAGTATTTCCTGCAGAAAATTAACTTCCCCACTCAATGTTTTTAATATGAAAATTTTAGTTTTAAGAATTTGTGGTAAAAGCTTATGTCAGGGCAAAACTTTGTGATGCAATCTAATCTTCTTTCTAGATTCTTCATGAAACACTAATTTTACCAAGTCCTCTAAACTACCTCATGCACAGAATAAATATCTGACCTTCAGGTATGGCTTTCCCAGGATACTCAGTCATGACATGCATGAAGGAAGGGACTGCACTTGGGTACTCCTTGGGCAAGGCCAGACTCTTTTCTGGTAGCAACAAATGTGGTAAGCACCAGACACAACAATCAATCATGATCAGTAAGTAAGCAGCTAAGAAATGGGAAGGCAAATTTGACCTTTACCACATCTTTGCCCTCCCAAATGTCAGAGCAGTTAAAGAATTGTTCTTGTTTCATCAGACAGGACATTAATCTCTGCCTGTTTTTTCAGCTTGTTGTGTTCCTTTTACTGATACAACAGTTTAGTGGGTGTGGTGAAAACCCCCATCACAACACATCCTTCATGGGTTTTTTATCATTTTTTCACTACTCATTAAAAGAAATATTACAATAGAGCCAAAAACTGATTCAGTAATTTTGGTGAATTGTTCAATACAGTTTCAAAAATGGCTCCTCTGTAGGATCTAATTCATGGTATCAAAGGAAGCCTGAGAACTTCCCCTTCTTCTGTCAATGCTGAGAGCTCCTCCCCTAAACTGAAAATCCTACTTAGGTGTTACAGCTTGTGATGACTGTAGGATGTCTAATCTTCATCACAAGCCAAGCAAAATACCTTCAGTGAGCACAGCAGCACAGTTACATTCTCTTCAGCACAGTCACAGGAGGAGTCTGCAGTGTCATTTAAACTCCAAGGAGTGGCAATGCTGCACGGTTCATCAGTGAGCTTTGTTCCATGAGTGTCACCAACGAGGGTGTGCAGAACTCAATACACTGTACAAAAATATGCATGTTGCCAGGACACTGAGACCAAAGAGTCTCAGATATTTTGAAGCTTCCCTTTGGTCATTGTGCATTTCTTTGTATTTTATAGAAACCATAAATTCCACCACGTGAATGGGTGACTGAAATACATACAACTCAGAGAGCAAAGCTTCTGTTCAGCTCCAGTAAAGTTACAGTTTTAAGTCACTGATGAAATTATCTGTGATTTAGTGTGACCATGGTTTGAGGAAAATAAACAGCTTCATAAGGTGCTTCCATTTGGCAGGAAGTTGGGTGACAAAGTGGCACAGGCTGGCACCTTTTGACTTGTCTGAACAGCAAACCGGGTTACAGGGATAAGGAGAAGTGTAAGGAAAATCTTGCTTGACAAGTCATTTATTTCTGAACTAATTACTCTATAGAAAGTTAAGATTCCTCTAGAACTGTCTCTCTACTCCATCCCATATCTGTGTCATCTGGCCTCAGCTGCCTTCACAGGTGACTCAGAGTTTTGGAAGCTCCGTGGTGAGACAGTGTCACTGCATATGAGTGATAGTCTCAGACAGCTGTTCTAGCTCAAGAAATGTCTTTAAGCTGCTCACATGACATTTACTGCTTGAACAGTCTTCTACAGATGAACTAGATAAAAGTGCCTCATGGGCTGGGTGTGCCCATGAAGTGAGCTTGACAAGTCAGACCATCCCACTGGAAGCCTGTCTAACCTGGATGAGGATGACTGCCCTCAGAAATTATTATTTTCTTAATACTTTAATTTTAAACTTTTACTCCTTGCCCTATCACAACATGTCCCACTAAAACGTTTCTCCTGATGAATACTATTGAGTTGCCCCTCAGTATTCTTGTTTCATAACCTCAAAAGCTTTTGCCAGCCTTGCTGCTTTTTTTCACACCTCTCCAATTAGTCTCTGTATTTAAGTCTATGTCAGCAGCTGCACATAGTCATCCATTCAAAAATAGACATAAATAAAGAGAAATAATTTATTCTCAACTTTTTTCCCCTGGTGTTAGCTGCACATTTACTAAAATTCACTCTCTTCCATCATCGAAGTCTTTAATGAAGATAAATCAGTAACTGTGGATTCAGTACAGGTTCTGCTATAAGCCTACTCAGCACCTCCATTCAAACTGACTAATACTTTTGGGAGTGATTTTCCAATCTGTCATCCACATGTCATCTTTTGCTCATTGTGTATATCTGAAAATGTCACATCAGGCCTTACTAAAACCCAGTATCAGTCATAAAGTACCATTATGTCACTTCCCCTGTATCTGCTAATCCATTACTTCTTAAGGAGGGTGAATAAATTGTTTTAATGGGACGTCACAGGCTGCTGGACCCCAAAATTTATCAGTCTGAGAACTCGATCAAGCTTCATGAGTGAGGATTATACCAGGCTTTTTAAAGAGGACATAATCTATCAGATTTAAAAGCATTAACCAATCTCTCTCTCTCTCACAGGACTAAAACACTTCTCCATGCCCACAACACCCCACAGTGATTACCTATGAGGTTAATGGGACCATCTTTATCAAAGATGCCAACCATCAGTCAGAAAATCCCCCCCTGGAGGACCTATGGGTCTTGTTTTTCCTGTGGTGCAGATAAGATGTGAAAGAGAGCCTTCAAAATACTTTTCAGAGTACATTTTTCATTCTGCTTTCATGGGTTTGATCACATTCCAAATAAAAATTCCTATAGAGTTATTTGGAATACAGGCAGATAGGTTTAATCCCTTCACCTGGAGAGAGCATTAACTACAAAACAAGAAAAGCCCATGTTGAACTGACAACAGCCACGTGGCAGAACAGGTGCTTTCATTTGCAGGCTCAAAGTTGTTTATCCAATACTCCTAAACAGCAGCTTTTTACAACATTCAGGGCTGTGTTCTGCTTTGGGCTCCGCATTACAAGAGTAAAGTGGCTGAGCTGGACTTTATTCAGAGAGCTGGATGAATGCTCAAAAGTCAGGAAAACATAACCTAAGCAAACAGATTGAAAGGAATGGATTGTTTAGCCTAGCAAAGAGGAAATTGAGGGTGGACATGGCAGAAATCCTGAAATATGTAGGAGGTTGCTGAAAGGAGAAAGGCAGTAGATTTCCCTGCATACCCATCTGGGTTAGGTCAACAAGCAGTGGGCTTCAGTTGTCTTTAGGGAGATAAACTGTCAGAGAAAAACAGAGAGAAATAGTCATGAAATATTTATTCTTGAAAATATAGGTTGAGGGGGGGTGGGGGTTAGAATTTGAAGAAGCACTACTAGGACAGATCTGTATGGAGCAGAAACATGGACTAGGAGGGAGTCTCTGACAGTCCATTAAACCCTCTTTTCTGTGATTCACCACACAGCTGTGGCTCCCTGGCCATAACTTCATCTCTTTATTGACTGCAGTGGCAAACATCAAATTGTTTGTCAGCTTAGTTATTGCAGAGACAGCGCTGATGGTACCAGAGAGCCAGTTCTGGATGCGCTTCCAGGTGTGTCCTTTATGACTCTTGGACTCAGGGCCCCTTTTCCCCTTGTTTTTGTTCAGTAGTTGGGAAGAATTGGTATTTACCTACTTTTCCATGCAGTGAGACTGAAAGATTTCAGCAAAAAGAAAAGACTTCAGGGCACATTTGTGTTTGAAGCAACCCGAGTCCAACAGCTTCCAGTTTTTGAAGATTTTCTCTCTTTGCTGTTGAGCACACTCACTTTAATTCACGTTCCTGAATGCTCAAGAACTGTAAGATCATCTCACTTGACAATTCTTATTTCATCTTTCCTTCTCCTACTGAGACAAATTAAATCTGTTTGTTTAGATTCATTCAGCCTTTTCCCTTTGGTTCTAGGGAAGGGGAAGAGCACTTATTTTAGCATGACCCAAAAAGAATTTATCCAGAATAAAATAGTTAACTGCATAATCTTGGTTCTGTTCAACCTCGAAAAGAGGAGACTGAGGGAGACCTCATTGCAGTTACAACATCCTCAGGGGGGAAGAGGAGGGCAGGCACTGATCTCTTCTCTTTGGTGACAGTGACAGGACCCGAGGGAATGGCCTGAAGTTGTGTCCGGGGAGGTTTGGGTTGGGTATTAGGAAAAGGTTCTTCCCCCAGAGGGTGTTTGGGCACTGAACAGGCTCCCCAGGGCTGTGGTCACAGCACCAAGCCTGGCAGAGTTCAAGGAGTGTACAGACAGTGCTCTCAGGCACATGGTGTGACTCTTGGGAATGGTGCTGTGCAGGGCCAGGAGTGGGACTCAGTGATCCTGTGGGTCCCTTCCAACTCAGAAGATTCTGTGATTCTGTGATTGGCAGTACCAGCCCTTAAAAAGGAGAGCTGAACCAGGAATGGAGTTTCAGTGGCTTTTCTTTAGGGGATTGTGAATCTTCCATGTCAGCAATTTGCTTTGCTTTGTCATATTTGTCTTCCTTGAGCTCCACAGGGTTGTTTTCATTAACGAATCAGGAGTCAAAAGAAAGCTGCTGTATTAATCAATAGCCAAAGGAAATAAATCTCTGCTCTTTCCTGCAAATGTGCTGCTGCATGATGTGTTTTCCTTGGGAAAGTTTTATTCCTGACAGAAGCCAGCCATCTGCTGGAGTGCTGCTGCAATAACCCTTTCTAGGGCTGCAGGACACAGCCACTTGCTGATGTCTGAAAAACTGAACAATCCATTTTTTTTTCTTCAAATTTCATTAAAAATAAGCAGCTTGGTAAAGAAAGTTGGGAAATTATGCAGAGTTACCTTAAAAATAGAGCATTAGACAGATTCTAAATGCTGATGGAGGTGAAAACATCTACGATGGGCAAATGGAGCACAAAATGTTAAGCACAGATACAGCATCTATCTGCATGTTGAAAACTTGTAACAAAATTCAACAGAAATTGTTGAACAATGATACCAGAGCGATGAACAGACCTTCAAAGGAGAAGGACTAGAACATCACCCTGGAATGGAGCCCACCAAGAGGAACCAGCCAAGGACATTCTGCCCACAGAAAGCCAAGCCACCTGAACAGTTGTTTCGCCTAAAGGGATCCAGGATTTAACATGGGGACAGCATTTTGAGATTTTGTAAAATATAAGATGGAAGATTTTAAGGAGATTGTGTAAATGTGCAAAATGAATTATGGGATGATCAGGGGGAGAATTGAAAGTGGGGAAAGGGAGGGATTAAAGTGAACTGAGGAGAAAAAAGCCGGGAAATAAAGGGGAAAGGAGCTGGATATGTGTTACCATGTTACTGGTGAGTGGACAGTGCTCAATCACTACAATCTGTCCTACATCCTCATGAAATCCTATTTCCAGCTGCTCTCTCTATTCCAAATTCATGTCTCAATACCAGTGACCTTCCAGGTGAGGTGGTTGGTGACTGGGATAAGAGATCTGGGTGCCAGCACCTGGAGGACACTGAGGTTCAGAGGCTGCTAATTGAGTAGGAGGGAGGTCCCAGATGAGCTGCTGGTGAGATCCACATTGTGGGTACGTACTTCAATAGCAGCCTTCAATCCTGATCAGCTAGAGGGTGGGGAGAGGGTTGAGCCATCTTTGTTTATGTTTCTATGACTGCTGGGTGTGTTTGTGGGGCTGTTGACTGAAAAAAAATTTAAAAAAAAGGTAATCTCTTTCTGCATTGATCTGTGTGTCTGGGCATGTGTGGAGCCTGTAGTGTGTGTGTGTGTGTAACTGAGACCAGCAGGGAAATTATCAAAATCAAAAACCACCCAAATGGCTTCACAACATCTATTCAGTTTCCAAAAGTGACTGAAGGAGGAGGGAGGCAGGTGGAACAAAGTGGTCACCACGTTTAGCTTGGAAAGTAGGTCTGCGTTTTTATCCTTTTCCTTGTGGAATCTGTAGCTCCTGGTCCCATGCCTGTCTTTGCTACTGTCACCACAGTCAGATGGAGAAGGGATCATGTTATCTCACCCCTGAATGCTCTGCTCTTCGCCCCACAGTTTGAGTTGATTTTTAGTAATGGTGTCGGAAGTCATATCTCAGAAGCAAAAGGCTGAATATAGTGCTTCAAGGCAAAGCTGATTAACATCTCTCCTTGGGCAGAGAGGTGTATCCCGTTGGCTAATGGGGCTGAAATAATAATGACTTGCTTAATAGTCTCTGGCAGTAACCTGCTGCAGCACTGCTTAGAAATGACAGCTTGATGATAGGACAAACTGGTTGATTTACCAAGTGAATTACCTCTGGAAGTGCACCCAGACCTCAAACTGTGATTTTTAACTTAACACCAAAGTTTGCTCCCCACCCACACAACGCTGGCTTGCTTACATTTTCATTACCTTCCACTGACAGATCTCTAAAATGAAAAAACCACGAACAGAGGAAACCTGATGATGGAGAAGCATTAATTGAATTAGAGGCATGAAAAAGCATGCTCAATATCAAGAGGAGAAATTAAAAAAAATCTTCTACGCCTGTGTTCCTAATACAGCAGTCTTGGTTTGTTGGGACCAAGAGATTATTAAAAGTGGTTGGCTTTATTTCCTTCTGCCCCTGCTGCAGAGGTTGCTCTGCTGGTTGGGTACATGTGGCACTTAGGGACAAGGTGTCATGGTGGACTTGGCAGGTCTGGGTTGAAGTTTTGTTGGATTATCTTCAAGGCCTTTTCCAACCTAAATGGTTTTGTGATTCTGTGAGTCTCTGACTAGACCATGGATTATCACTGGCAGTCATCTCTGGGGAAGAGTGTCAGGGCTTCTCTCTGTGCTCCCAGTGGCATTGGTGTGGCCACTGGGACTTTCATAAATGGAAAAAGACACTCACAGCTAAAAAGTGGCCTCTGATAAGACAGAAAATCCACAGTATGATCCCTTATCATCCACATGGGCATCCCAGGACAACTCTGGAGTGTACTGGGTGTACCAGACATGCCCAGGAGCTGCTGCCATGGAGAGCCCCAAGGGGAGCAGCTGTCCCTGAGAGGCTGCAGCCCAGGAAAGGGCCCAGCCTGGGGCAGGGAGGAGGGAGAAACATCCCAGAGGGGCTGAGAGAGACTGACTGCAGCCCTATGCCCACCCCTGTGCCCCATGGGGCAGAGGAGTCAGGAGTGAAGGGAAGGAGAGGGACTGGGAAAGACCCTTGTGTGGAGAGAAGGTGTTGCTTCAATATTTGTGTCTTTGTCTCACTGTCAGAATCTATTGTAATGCTTTTTTTTTTTTCCTGTTTCAAATCTGTTTCGCTCTTGACAGTAATTGGTAAGGGATTTTCCTTTCCTTACCTCAATGGACAAAGTGGAAATGCAAATATAGGTAAAAAAGCTCCTCCTAAACTTTCATTTTGCAGCAAATTAACAACAGGAACCACACACTTCCTTCTCCACTAAGTAATTAATCATCAAGCAACTACTTTTTAGTAATTTGTCCCTCATATTCTCATGCCAAGTCTGCACTTACATCTTAAAATATGCAGCCTGGATCAAACAACCACAAGCCAGATAAGTCAGCCAAGTCACCCAAAGCTGGGACTGTAGAGAGGATGTAGCTTACACAACCTGAGTGAATTCCACCTAGGACATTCTGGGGTTTGCTTTTCAGGTGGTTTTAGTGCCTCCAGTCTGAGCTGAGATACCTCTCCTTGTGCATTTGACTCATCTCTAACATTCTGTGTAGTACTAGCAGAAAAAATCCCTGTCCAGGTGTCTGTCAGGAGCTGGATAAATGTAACTGCAGGGGGCCTAAGTGAAAAGGTTTCCTCAGAAATTCACTGAAGTCCTGCTGATTGATTCCCATCAATTACAAAGCCACATAGAAATTCTTGGTCACACCAAGGCCTCTTGTACTCTTCGCTCATCTCAACTTTATTGGACTTTTTGGATCTTTCTTGCTCTGAAACGTGGCTGATGCTTGCATGCTGTTTTCTGTTCCTCACTGGGCCAGGAACACTTAGAGGGCCTTTCATAGCTCTGTCCCTCTTTCCATCAAGAATTAGCAGGAAAAGAAATATGAGGAGGAAAAAGGCACTGTGTGTTTTGTGCCTCTAACAGCTCATTTGGGTTTGCTTCTGGGTTTAGCTGGCAGCTCCACAAAGCCTTTATTTTAACTGAACCGATTTCAACTTCCACTGTTGCAATAAATTTCAAGAGGTAGAAGTGTCAGCAAGCTGCCTCGCTAGAAGACAGTGTATTCAAGGAACAAAGTTAAAAGTACTCCCTGCTAATGATTTTCAAGCACTGCTCCTTTTATTGATGTTCCTGCTGCAATTGCCTGAAAGCATGTCACCCCTAGGGCCTCGGTGAATATTCACAGGAAACCATTATGTTTAAAATCATGTCTCTCACACACTGAAAATTAAGGCAACCTGTTGGCACAAACATCCTGAGAGCATTAGCACATGGATCTCAAAGGCAAACACAGTGCCAGCTCATTCCTGAAGCTGTAAGGCTGTTTTCCAAGGGTTTAGTGTGCCCAGGTTACACCAGCAGAGCAATCAGAGCCAGTTTGTGCTCTCCCAGCCCCACACCGACAACGAGAAACCTCAATTTAGTATAGCAGGATTTTCCCTGCTGCTGCTAATTGTTGAGCTCTTCTGGAAAGAACCCTATGGCTGCTTAAACTCCAAGTCAGGCAGTACCAGAGGGATCACGGACTCCAGAGTGGGATCCTGCTCCCTGGGATTCACCCCAGAGAAGTGCAGAGACAGAATCTTGTGCAGTCATTGATTCATTATTAGTGGGCCTGACTCAGGCTCCTCCAGACTGGTATGAACTGCAAGATGGAGACTTTGGGATTTTTAAAACTGCTAGTTTTTACAATTTGAAGAGATGGGGGAAAGTCTACAGCAGGCACTAATGGCAGTCAGAATGAAGACTGTCTCTGGAGTTCTTCTTGGGTTTGTGTTTCTGGTTCTCACCTTTCCCTTCCTCTCATCTGCTGATGCCTGTGATGTCATTTCCCGTAATTCTCCACAAAATCCATATGGCAATCCCTGAAAATGTAAAGGCATTTGCAGAGATAATCTAATAATAAGCAAAAAGAAAGATTTATTTTTTTTTTTTTTTTTGTAAAAAAAGTGTACTGTTTCAGGTCCTCACCTCTAAAAGCTTTCCTGAATCTCTTCTCTGTTGTTTTCCTTCCATCCAGGACTGAGTTATCCAGTTTCTGACTGAAAGGAGAATGAGCTGCGAGCAAATACCCCGGCAGTGTCTTCAGGGACATTTCTGCAGGTTGTAGGGGACAGCCAAGACATTTGGCTATTTCACGGTGTTCCTATCTGTTACAAGTCGTGACTGGGATCCAGTTATCTCTGAGCTGTCCTCTTCACACTTCCAGTGAGGGACCATGTCTGGCTCCAGAGGTTGATGAATCAATCAAGAATTTATCCTTTTTTTCTCATCCCAGCAAGTGTTATCCTGCTCTTCTGCAAAGCCTGTGAGACTCTGTGGGGGTGGAAGGTGCTGTTTATAAAACATGTGCTATTCCTAAATTAGGTGATTGTGACATTAGCCTGTAAATTTTGCTCATGACTGATTTGGAAGGGATCTCACTTGTCTGTGTTTGTTGTGTCTGCCCACTACCTCTTTATTTTACATTGAGGCTAAAATGTCTTTGGAGTGGAGACCATCTTTGTGCCCTGCCTTTTCACAGCCTAGGCGAAAGGGATAGAAATTGGTTTTGCATTACACAAAAGAAATCACCCACTGGATTCCTGAGCTGCAAAAAGATTGGAAGCAAGAGCAATGGAATATGCAGTCAAAGAAGTTTTCTCTTGGAAAAACCTACTGAACAGAGACATGGATATGAATCCTTAAAGCACATTTATTCCTTTATTAAATTTATTTGCATAAGAATGGATCCCTCTTGTTATTAAGTTGCTACATTTTTTTTCCTTTATTCTCAATATTTGAGAACGTCTTTACAGATCAATTAAACCTCAGTTCCACTGATTGCATCATCCACAGTTCAAATGCTGTGGTTTGAAGTTCCTGAGTCATTTTCTGATGTCAGTCTGAAGACAGAGAAACTGAATGGACTCAAGGGACTGATATTCCATGTACAGCATGTAAATGGGAGCAGAGCTTGGTTCCCCTTCCACAATATCCACCTTGACATGCCCTGAGTTAGGTCGAAAAAAATGGCCTCTTTTGCCCTAATTTTACCTTTTCAATGGGATTCTTCTGAAATTGCATTTACCCTCAAAATGTTACTTTACGTGTGCACAGCACTGCTTTTTCTGTTCTCACTTTGCACACTAGCAAGCCTTAGATAACATTTGAATTACTCCTATTTTACTAGAAAAGGGCAATACTTTGGGAGCATCCTGCTCTCTTTTTACAGGTACCAGAGGTCCCCTGACGCTCCCACACTGACACAATTTGATGTTATGGAAAACATGACTTCCATCACGTTTCAGACTGAATAGATTTAAAACCACAGTCGAGCAGAAGAATGAACAGATCCAGAGCAGGGAGTGGAGCGGCCAAAACCGGACAGGCATTTCTAAACCAAGCCACATCATTCTTCAGTCTCAGAAGTCTGAGGGTGGAGCCCAGGTTTGTCAAATATTTGTGTCATGTCACAGAGCCCACTGTGACCCTTGGCACTTCAGTACAGTAGTTTACTGCCTTTGAACTGTAATTTAGATACACTTCAGCATGACAGAAGACCAGTGAGTGACCAGAATGAATGTGTGCTTTCCTGTCCTTGCATCCTTCATGCTGGCTCAAGCACCAGTGAAACAACTCACTAAATCAAGCCTGGTGCAGATCCCAGTTGAATACTCATCTTTTGGGGAATTTTCTATGTTAAATTCACTGCTCCAGATCACTGTGCTGCTGTTTGAGAAGCAGTGCCAGCATAAGGGGGTGGTGAGAAGGTCTAAGCAGTGCAAAGAGCCAGGGCAGGATGCCTTTATATTGGACAGCAGCCCGAGTTAAAATGCTGCACCCAATTCCTGTATGAATTTCTCAAGATTCAGCTTCTGCTAAATTATTTATATCTTTTTTTTTTCCCTTCTTCCTAAAGAACCTTGTACAAACTACAGCTTAAACTTTTTCCCTGTCTCATGGAAGATAAGTTTCCCAGAATTCAGATTAGCCCTCTAACACTTTTCCAGTAAATGAAGATGCTCTTTGAAGCATGGGATACAGGATGAAATTCCTTGTAAAGCTGGATACTGAGTCCTGGAAATACCATTTCCTCAATCACCTTACTATGCTGGAGATTGAAAAGCTTTTAGTCTCTTTCCCTAATCAAAAGTCTTCTACCTGTGCATCCAATAACAATTTGTCATTGCAGCCACAGGAGAAAGTTGGGACCTCTAGTTCTTTTCAGTCTCATTGGTTCACATTTTTAAAGCATCACCTAATCATTTGTTCCTTAAGAATTTGTTTTAAGGCATTTACTTGCATTAAAAGAGCTCAGGAAAAGAGCAGAGGAATAGAAAGTCATTCTGACACCTGTAGTGGCCTTCCCACAGACAGCTGGAGGGGTTGTTCATCCTGGTTGAGTTGTCACTGCATTTCCAAGGCAGGAGACCCAACCAGATGGGCTCAAACACCCATTTAAAGGACCTTCTTAAATCATGGCTTAACGAAAGGCAACAGCTTCTCAGGTGAGCCAGATCCAGCTTAACTCAGCTGTTATGTCATGCCATCCCTCTTCTACTGAGAACTGCAAGTCTTAGCAGCATTTTCTTTGGATATCCCATCAGTATTGTCTGGCTGGGAACTTGTGAGATGCCAACAAAACGCATGGGAATGGCAGTTTCACATTCACAATTCAGAAGCTGCGGTGAGTCAGTGATGCAATTGAGTTTATTAGTTAAATTATTATTTCTCCTCACTGCCCAGACATCACAAGGAGGACATACCTCTCATATTTTTTTTTTATTTCTGGCTCAACACCTCATTTTAATTCCAAGTTCTGTGTTCAACTGCTACAAAAATCCTTATTCATCTGGAATTATCTGGCCTGCATAGTTATGAGCCTTCATTCCCCAGGTATTCTCAGCAGAGAAAATTGACAGATAAAGGTGGTGGCAAGTCACAGGGTGACTGATTTGTATAAATACAACCACTGCTGCTGTGACAAGCCTGGGCAGAGTTTCAATGCTGGCAATGCCCGTTTTCTCTTCAGCAAGAAACACTCAAGAACAAATTCCTAAATAGTCTCTGGATTGTGGGTTTTCTCTTACTAAGAGAACAATCAGGAAAAAAAAATCCAAAAAAAGTGTCACATTTTCTGATATTGGAATGCAGAAAAATGCCCAAATATTTTTCAAGCCTTCATTTGCTCTGTCTTTGACTTTGTCTTTGTCATGTACATAACAAAAAGAATTAGAGGCAAAAGAAGGCTCACCTCTTTTCTATAACAAAAGATCTTTATCTTTTCTCATCCCACACCAACTCCAGCAGGTTTAAAGGCTGAATTCTGCTGCTTCTACCCATCTTCTGTTTTTCTAAATATTCATGTGTTTTTACCAGCTCTTGGGGTTTTATGGAAAGTCTCACCAATTGGTTTATTGAAGTCCCAGCTTCTAAGATGGTTTAACCACCTTTAATAAAAAATCAAGCAACTAAAGAAGTGAACTACCAGAAGATATTGAACATTCTAATTCTTGCTGTAATAGTCATTTATAAAGCAAATTTTATTGTACTTTAACCTTGTTAGTAATATTTGCACCATGCTAGAATCTCTGCCACATTGTCATAATACCTGTCCCAACCTCCACGAAATAGGTTTTGCCCTCTAAAAAGATTCTAAGGGGGACTAAGTTGAGACTGCATAGGTTTGGTTTATTCCATATTACACATAAACCCAATATTCAATCTTTAAAAGATGACTAAGATCTTAAAAAGTGACCAATGGTGAAAAGGTAAAAAGGGCAACACAAAAAATATATGGATCAACTGTTCCTCCATTTACCAAGAAACTGTGAAAGAACAAACAGAAGTCAGAAGAAATCGAGGGAAAGCAGCATCAGATGCTGCCTTCTGAAGGATTCAATGAATATCTTGGCATGAGCTGCAAGACAATGAAGAATCAGTGAAAAGTGAAAAGTTGCATTTATTGTACCTTTTTGCACTACATGTCTTACTTTGTAGCCCCACAAGTGGACAACTGAAAAGATAGACCATATAATATAAGAAAATTGAGATTGAAGGACGTTACAGATCATCCGGTCCTCGTGTGTGAATGAAGGATTAATTCATCTGAAAACATCCTTGGCAGGTGTTTGCCTAATGCATTATTAAAAATTTCAGTGACAGAGATTCCCATCTTGGTAAACAACATTCTTCAGTGTTTGTTGTCCTTAAAAGTTTTTATCCTTTTCTGACTTGAATGTCTCCTGCTAAACTTACGCTAATTATTTTTTGTTCTGCCAACAGAAGTTATGAAGAACTTTTTAATCTTGTCTTTCTGAAACAAACTTGCCACAGCTGAGAGTGGAAGGGCTGTATTCTCAGGAGCAAAAAGCCCCAGACACTGTATTTTCTAGGTTCCTGGTTTTTTCTTGATCCCTCCACCCAGCCCACATCCAGAGTATTCCCGCATGGTCCATATGTGCCTTGAAAAGTTATACTCTGTGCTGGACTCAGGATATTTGAGGCCTTTCTAGAGTTGAGCAGAGTGGAATGTTATTTCCTCTGAGCCACTTGTTTGAGCATCTCAGAAATGACAGAGCTGTTCAACAGTATCACCTTATTTTAATTTGGTGGTCTACTAATGTCTGCAGGCATTCTTCTGAAGACTTCTATCTAAGCAGTCATTCTGAAACGTTGTTCTGGGTATCTCTGCTGTGACATTCAGTCATCATCCACCTGTATGATGTCCCCCAAGGCCATCCTTCGAATGGACTGCCTCCTCACAAGAGAGGCTTCATCCATTTCCCTTTGCTTTGCTCCTCGTTCCTTCTGCTTTTTGGACACATTTTCAATGAGCTTGCTGGCGTCACTGAGGGTTTTTTGTGTCCGCTGACCTGCAGTTTTCTTGGTGCCTTCTCCCACACTTGGATCTGTGGCCTTTAAGGGTTTGGCTTTCCCGTGGTCGTCCTGCTGCTCTTTCATGTGCTTTAATCTGAATCGACGCCGAGAAACATTTTGGCAGGAGTCAGGGATGCTGTCAGGGCTGCTGGACTCTCCGTGCATGTCAGACACCTGGAGGGTGGGGATTAATGGTTTACAGAGTGTCTTGGGAGCCTCCTCAGCACCTGCTTGTTTAGTTGACTTAGAGGTTGTCTCTGAAGGCAAAACAATTTGGATTTCTCCAAGGGGTTTGATGCTTTTAGGGGGTAGGGGATCATCTTTGTTCTCCAGAGCAGCCTTCTCATTCAGCTTGACCTTTTGGAGGTTTCCCAGCTCTCCCTGAGCCAGATTCTTTACCCGTTTCACATGGGGTTCATTATGGATGGAGTTGATCACCATCAGCTTCTGGGCAGCCATTTGGGCTTCTCTCTGGATGCTCATAATCTTTTGGAGCTGGGCTTCCTTTACTTCCACAGGGATCTCCAGAGGGGCCAACTTCACTGGCCTCTTCAAGGTAACATTCTCTGTGCTACACAACTCATTTGCACGATGCAGGCTGGGAGACAAAACTCCCTCCTTTTTCGTCTTTTCTGGCCACAAGTTTTTCTCTCCATGGCATAGCCTCCTCTCTGAAATCTTTGGAGAAGGAGGCTGGAAACCAAGATTTCTATGTTCACTTCCTGGCTTCCCTCCTGGCAAGAGGAGAACTGGATTTTTCTCAGGCTGCAGGTTCACAATTGTGACTTCACTGACAGTGCAGTTATACTTGGGCTTTTCTTCAGCCATTGGGGCACTCTGAAAGAAAACAAATAGATGGGGAGATCACTATCCTACATTGTATTAATCCTCAGTTAGATTTTCATGCAATGTTTGGAAGTTTGAAAAGAATGAAATCTTGGTGTCTCTTGAAGTGTACTCCTCACAACCTTAAATCCTAATCACTGTGCTCCATAAGCTGCCTCACCCCAGGGTAATCCAAAATAAAGGGCAAATTTAATCTCCATATCTGGACAATAAATTAACCTGTCAGCTGAGGAATCAGGGCTTGTCTCCTCCATGTCTGTCACCAGTGCAACTCAAACTTTACCTTTCCTCTTCGTACTCTGTCCCAAATATTGAGAGTCCTTTCTAAGCAGTGAGCAGCACCAGACTGTACACTACACTCACTAATTTAAAGGAAGTTTAGGGTCTCTAAAACACATGGCAAATACCAGAGAATATGAGTTAATTTGGGGAAGCTCGTAGCTGAGGCTCAGCCACGGGTCCTTCTCTTTTCCTCTGACATTCTATGATGTGGACTTCTGCATATACTGACATGTGCTTTATAGGGTAGGGCAAGTTCCTTCATTTCCACCAAAATTCTGCCTAGTTTCACAAGGTACTTCTCCATAAAGAACAGACTATCAAACTGATAATGATTTTGCTTGTGTCCATGGAAAATACCCTGAAATGTGCCAAGATGCTGTTCAGAATACTGTGGATATTGTGCAGTTTCAAAAACAGTGCATCTGAGGTATTAACTAAAGACACTGCTAAATGGCAGATGTGGCAAACCTGGAGTTATTTATTTGCCCTTGTTCAGAGAAACTTTGTGTCATGGTTGGGAAATAATATAAGAATCAATAATCAATAATCATTATTATCAATAATATAAGAATCTCATGGTAAACAGGCCTCTGATATTCAACTTTCTAGTCCTGCATAGGCAATGACAGGCTCATGGGCAGCATCAGGAGATGGGCTCTGTTCCTGCTTCTGCCCAAACAAGGAAGTCCTGTTCCCTAAGGTATCTTTTCCATTCCCACTCTGGTTTCTGTACAGACTATACATTTTATGGGACAGACAAAAACAATATTCTTGTCTGTATCTCAGACTTCTAGGCCTTATTATCAGAAAGATATTTTATTAAATTATAGTATTAACCTGCTTTTCCTCTGACAAACAGAACATGAGTTCCTTTCATCTCATCTAATTAAGTCTGTATTGGTAATTCCTGTTCACTGTTATTGGGGAGATATTTTTTTTTGCTTGTTTTTTTTTTTTTGTTTAAGTACCCAAGCTTAGTATCATTGTAAATAAAAATGATGCTTGTCTTGCCCTTTCTGTGTCTTTCTGTTTTCCAGGAAAACACGTAAAGCTGCCCATGGCTCTGTAAATGGGAAGTGAACTAAAATAAACAAAAATAAACCCTTGTCCTAAAATGTAGGCATATAAAGCAATGGGATAGAATGAAAGTTCTAATGCAAATGGAGGTATGGGAGTGGAAACGAAGAAAAGGTGAAAAGGTAAGCAATGTAGTAACAAAGTATTGTCATTTTGGAAAAGATTTTAGTTAAAAAGCCTTTTACTTGCCTTTAAAAATCTAGTACCCATCTAAAACCCAGCCACCTAGCCAGGCCTATAGAACAACCTGCCTAGACAATGTATCTTTCTACCCATGACCATTTTTTGTTCTCATGCTGGTTTCAGACAAGAGTGACCAAGTGATTGGTTCATTCTCTGCTGCATTCTTCTGAGGAAAATTCAGATGAGTTAAGAAGGCTTGGAGAAATCTCACACACCACCTAAATCCGATTGGAGTCTTAATGTTAATGCACTTAAACCCCATCCAAGGCTAATGTGCAAGATAAGCTGCGTCCTCTGTTCCCATGCACACATTACTCAGTACCTTCCAGAAATGTCCATCTGCTATGTATATACTCCCACTTAAAATTTAATTAAGTAATTGGCCCAATCTTGTGTGGGTAATTGCTCTGTGCCCAAAATTCCCTTTGCAGTCAATGAGAGACCCGTGTAAAGAATGACTGCTTCAGGTTCTCTGGATCAAAGTATTAATGATAGTATTATCAAAGGGACCACCAGCCTTTGTTTAGAAACCACAGCCTTCATGTAATTTAAACACTTTCTTTCCCAGTCTCAGCTTGCTGATCCTTCTGATATAAACAGCACAGTAATGGGACAGCAGAAATAGAAGAGTCCCAGTTCATCACCACTGTTTAACTAAATTTATTGTGTGCCCAGTGGCAAATTGGCAGGGAGTGGGTTCAGATCTAGGAAACTTGATGTCCCCCATAAACAGGAATCTGATGTCCCTCTAAAGCCATCTTAGTACCCAGACTGGATGGTACTCAGAGAGAGGTGTTTCTACTATTTTTAATTCATTTTGTTTTCAGGAGTCTGCTCATTGCAGGGCAATAAGCACTTGGTTATAGACTGAAAGTGAGATTCGGAAGAGTCTTACAGAAACCTTGTTCATCAGCTTGATGCCTGGATCAAGAGAAGGCACTGAGCTGAGGTTCCTTTCCAGTATTGGTCCTCACCTCTGTTGTTCTGCATCTGACAAAATCAGACAGATACAAAGCAGCCTCAGGCACCCTGAGGCGTCCTATTGGCATGCACCTGGCAGGAAAAGGGAACCAAAGTGAGCCAAGCACAGAGCATGTGTTTAGATAACCTGACAACCAGCTGGACTTTGGCCAGGAAGTCAATCTGTCAGCAGGGAAAAGCAGCAGGTTGTTGTGCTGCCACAAAGCTCTGCAGGGCTTGAGATCCAAACCACTATTTCATGCACGTCACTTCCCTGTATGGCTCCAAAATACTTCACCAATTCAGTCCTGTTGTGGATACATTTGCCAGGAGGTAATATTTGGTTGGTTGCATATATGATTACAGATACATGGTGATTGAAGGGAATCCTTTGAAAATCTGAAAGTGTTCAAGGTCAGGTTGGATGGAGCTTTGAGCAATCTGGTCTAGTGGAAGGTGTCCTTACCCATGGCAGGGGGCTTGGAATTAGCTTATCTCGAAGGTCCCTTCCAACCCAAACCATTCTATTATTTTCTGATCTTTGCTTCATTTAAAAATGCCTGTTTTCTTAGTCACCTTCATGAGGTTTCCTCTCCTTGCTGAATGAGACCAAATTTATTGAGCATTTCATAAGAGTTAAAAAAAAAGCAAGCATGCACGCACACACACACACACAAAACCACCACTATAAATCCCAAACTCTTCCTACATAACAAAAAACTTTAATCTCATTGCTACAGGATAATCTGTAGTGATAAGCAGATGTTACACAACTCGGATGCCTTTCCTTCCCCTCATCACGTGTATCAACTGATTGCTGCAGTTCAAAGGGGAGGACAGAAATACCTAAGAAAGGAAGTTCACAGATCAAATCCTCCAGCTTATCTGCCTGAAAGCTTCTCCCAGAGTGGATTTTATTTTAGTTCAGTTCCAAAATAAACACCAAGCCTTCAGTGTGCCTTAATTCTCCATGTGATGCCTGAAGCTCTGCCACTGAAAACCCCTCTGGCACGTGGAGATCCATTACACATGCTGTCATTCATCAGGGGAGAGAAACAATTCAGTTTAAACATCTAGGGATGAATGGCTTTGCTGCCACTGCAGATTGTGTATGTACAGTAAATAGCTCAGGTCACCATGAATGAACAATGCAGCAAACAGAGCCAGCACTTGATTAATTCCCAGAAAAGCCTTAAATATGCAGCCTTGCAGTTTGTCAGATGGCATAATTATCACACCTGCAATGTCAGGGACTTACATCATCGTTTGCTGCACTAGAAAAATTTAAGTTATATTATCTGTGAACCAGTGAGTCTGAGGAGGTCAGAGGGTCCTCTGGTCAGAGGGTCCTCTGGTCCTCATGTTCTTAATCATCAGTACTGAACACAGTGCTAACATCACACCCAGCTGTCTTGGATCCCAAAACAAACAGATATCAAGGTGGACTGAGTACAGGGACTCCATACAAATAAATTCCTGCTGTGCTTCCTCAGTGGAGGATCCAGAGATCGTGTGTCATACTGCCACAACTCCCTTTGCACCACTGGTATCTTAAAACAGCAGTGGCAGCAAGAAGAGTTTCAAAACAGAACAAAGAAAAGACATTTGAGTGGTCTGAAAATCAGCTCATTATCAGGGAATCTGTTTCAAATCCCTTTTCCACCACAAGCTGCTCATGGGATGGCAGGGAAGATGTTTTGTCCCTCCCTGACTGTGTTTTTCACCTGTAAATTTGTACTGACTCCATCTCCTGAACCATAGGGCACTAGAGAGTATAAGCTACTCAGCAACAGGAAGTAACATTAGTTTGAAATTAAGTTACATTCGTTTCCAAAATAGGTTCCAAAATAGGCTCAATTCCAGTTCAATTCCAATAACTTAATTTTCAGAAAACAAGTGCTCTATAAAAGGTGGTACCTGTTGAATAATCAAAGACCAGAATAATCTGGTCTAGTGAAAGGTGTCCGTACCCATGGCACTATAATCACTTGAAAATTATGTCAAGTACAAGTGTTGCCTGTAGAGGAGTTGTTCTTAGATTGTGTGTTTTATTTTGTGAGTGAGTGAAGGTTTGGGGCATAACCTAGTATTTGCAATCATTAATCTGAAAGAATGCTTTGTGAAAACATTTAAAATTTGTTCATAAAATTTGGGGGATCTTAAGAGGAATCGTCAGATTTTATACAATTTACAGCACTCTTATTCCTAATGTTATTAGTACTTTAATGGCTCCTCCCTGAATTCATGAGGAGACTAGTCTGAGTTCTAGGAAACCCACAGGAGATTGTCCCTTGCAGGCACACTCAATTTCCAAACCATGGAGTCTCCAGACTTCCCATATGCCTCCGAAGTTTTACTGAGCAGCCTCCGTCTTGGGAAGCTTTTTATTGGGATTTGCAATATGCAGGAAAGAAAAGGAAGTGCAGAACTCTAGTCCTAATGACAAGTAAGTCATGTAAACCAACTTTTCCAACTTCCACATCTAAATAGGGACATTGTTCCTTATTTAGATCAAGACAAAGATTTATAAAAAAATGAGCAACTAATATTAGACTTCTAAATCCAGATTTAAGATATAAATAAATGACCTCTTTTTCAACAGTAGCACTGAATTTTACTCCTTAAATTCAGCCAACTTATTTAAGGATCTCGACTGTAACTCAAAATTCCAGCTTCAGCTTCAAAAATCTTAGTGTCAGTTGTTAGAATAAGGAGATTGATTTCCCAAAGTTCTGAGCACCTGCAAATCCCTGCCATCTCAACAAGGCTGTATGAGGAGCAAAGGCCTGTACATGCAGCTGGACCACTGCTGACCAGGGTGTGTGTCTGACATCGCAGCACAAGCCTAAATCTTCTCACCGCTGTGAGGGAAGAGAAGCAGAAATGAAAAATGCAGCATTTCCTGCTTACTGCCAGCTCCTGCTTACATTACATGCCCACAGAGATCACAGCACAAGCAGAACCTGCAGACAAAGAGATTGAGCTCTTCCCTTGCTGTTGCTTTCTTAATTTAGAGCTTGGCACTGTAAAATCCAGAGAGATGGAGCTATCTGCTGTGGTGGAAGCTCGTGCCTAGGAATTAATGTGGTACCCTGCCCTGTCCCACTGATAACAGAGGCCAGCACCTCGGAGTCAGAGAGAGCAGCTCTGCCATCATTCAATCTGCCTGTTCTCTGGGTGCCACTCATCCACTGCACTCAGAAATACCCAGGGAGACAAGCACCTTTTCTCAGCTCTCCCAGGCAATATTTTTTTCAGAACAGAAGAATGAGCATCCCTGTCTTCTGAAAAGGAGGTGTCAGCAGTGCCACTATTTTTCTTAAAACATAAGGGCTAGAAAATTCACTTCTTCAAATGGAGACCCTCAAGCCCACATATCCTATCTCTCCACAGAACTGGGGGTTCATTTCTCCTGCCAGAATTGTTCTTTTTTGTTTTCTTGGGCCAATTAGGCCAGAAGTGAAAAAATGACATGACTGCGTGGTCTGGTAGTAAGGGCAGCTTTGGATGCACCCTCTGACAAGGACGATTTAATACAATCTGCTTCACTACCAAAATCTTCTAGAATGTCCAGTTATAAGGCTAAAAGCTCCTCTTTCACTTTCTTACCCCTTGCTGCAACATGGTTTTATCTCCACATCTCTAGCAGAAGGATTTGAGGTTGTTTCTAGCCCAGGATTGTCTCATGTTTTCATTAGGACATGCTCCCACTGGGTTGCTCCAGGTTTAATTTCATCAGAACTGTGGATTCTCTATAATAGGAGAGGCTTTGTGGAGGCATTTGGAAGCTATTTGAAGGCTGTGAACAATGGACAGGAGCCAGCTCTGCCCTCTTCAGCTGATAGAATCCAACCTGAGGCGGATGTCTGAGGCACCCTCCACTCCAGGACTGGAGAATGACCAGCTCTCAGTCTCTGAAAGCAGGTATTCCAGACATCACCTCAGATTGTGGGGTGGCTCATCTTCCAGGAGATCCTGTCCCAATTCAATGATTTTGTGGCTAAAGGTAAAGGAGGGAAGCTCAGATCAGGGAGCCAGCGGTGATTTGGAGCCTGCAAAGCAGACTCCAGCTCTTTAATGGCTGGGACGGGCCCTGAATTATCCCTTTGTGATAATTTTCTTACCCACGTTCTCTGGCAATTACCGACTTCAGACTGTCACTCCTTAAATACATTTTTCACAAGTTCCTATTAAACTGTGGGTAGCATATAGTGTTATACCAGTATTGATGTTAAAGCAGAATTACCTGCTAGTCCTGCTAATCCACTGATGCTTTGACAGCAGGGATCTTACAAATAGAGATTCTTCAGGAAAAAATGATTAAACATGACCCAAAAGGCCGCAGCTTTCCAATTCCCTGAAAACTTACCATTTCCTTGTTGAATGCTGTAGCATTTAAAGCCAGAAGAATCAACGACAGCCCATCCTCTGATCCACTAATGACATGGATGTTGAAGGATTTTGATGTCACTTTTTTTATCCTCAAGCCTATTATCTGGCTCTTCTGCCTTTCGCTCTTCAAACAGAGGCTGCTTTAGAGAGATTGCAGTGGGCGGGCAGGGAATGTAGGAACTGCTCTACTTTTTGTATGGACTTAGTCCACAGCCAGAGACAAGTCACTGAATATCTCTGAGCCTCACAATCAAGGGACGTCCTTTAGATATCTTTTAGGAATTGGGAGCCTGTTAAATCTGCTGCACTGCTTGAGAAAATCGCTATAACCTCTTTCAACCTACAGTTACGTCTGGCTTCAGCAGGACAGTGCTTGGTGTATTCCACTCTGCCCAGTGGTCCTGAAGTGCTGCAGTGTTGTTCAGTTCCTGTGCTCTGATCTGGGAAGGGCTACATTTCAATGACATGTGGATCCCTGCACCATTTGGAGACCGCTGTAGGACGTTCCAGATGGTGGGCAGAATTCATTAATCTCTGTCATGAAAATTTAATTCATATGAAGGTAATTGTTTATGTATAAAATAGGCAGGACTAATACATAAGCACTCAGGGCTGAATCACACCAGGATACAGGCACATGCAGCTCACAGTGAACTCAGCTTTTTTGGCTGTTACAACAAGAATCAATTGGACAGAATTATTAAGTGCAGATACTCTGTATTTGGATAGAATATGCCAACACAATAGCTGCTGCATTGTTAAAACAACCCACCCCTCCCCACAGTAATTTTAACTCAATCTTAAGAAGCCAGCAGTGATAGAAAAGAGAAAAAACCATAATAATAGAGAGCATCTAACAGCCTGGGCTTGCTGCTGTATTTGCATTGACGTCAGAGCAAACAAGATTAAATGAAGGCAAGCACAGCTACAGAAATGTGACCTTAAACACAGCCTCAGAGTTGCAGATACTGCCAAAATCTTAGCTGTAACTCCACCTGGCTGGCTGACGTAGGCACAGAGAGAAAGTCTGTGGGAAGCAGCCGGAGATCCCAGCGGCAGCTGGCACGGTGAGAGCTCTGCTCACCCCGGAGCTCAGGGCACGGTGCCACGGAGAAGAACCAGGGTGGGGCAGAAAGGATGCTGCTGACACTGTCCTCCACAAAGAACCACTGAGGCTGGCAGAATTTGCAACAGCCTCTTACTGCTGGGGTTGCTTCAGTCTAGTCCAGGATTGGGGAAAAGAGGGAAAAAGCCTTGATCTCATTTTCCCAGTCACTCACGCTCTTTCCCTTTGTCCAGTGTAACCTTGACACTTTTGAGATCCAGACTTGGAAAGCCAAAGCCACAGAGAGAACCAGGCCGCTGGGAACAATGGTTAATGGCACCTTCAAAAAGCTAACAATTGCAGCTAGAAGTTTGTTACCATAGGAGCAANATCCCAGCGGCAGCTGGCACGGTGAGAGCTCTGCTCACCCCGGAGCTCAGGGCACGGTGCCACGGAGAAGAACCAGGGTGGGGCAGAAAGGATGCTGCTGACACTGTCCTCCACAAAGAACCACTGAGGCTGGCAGAATTTGCAACAGCCTCTTACTGCTGGGGTTGCTTCAGTCTAGTCCAGGATTGGGGAAAAGAGGGAAAAAGCCTTGATCTCATTTTCCCAGTCACTCACGCTCTTTCCCTTTGCCCAGTGTAACCTTGACACTTTTGAGATCCAGACTTGGAAAGCCAAAGCCACAGAGAGAACCAGGCCGCTGGGAACAATGGTTAATGGCACCTTCAAAAAGCTAAGAACAATTGCAGCTAGAAGTTTGTTACCATAGGAGCAAAGCCCATTCAAGTCTACTCAATCAAATAAAGCATGATTACATGGTGACATTGCCAAAATCTGAATCACTGTTCACTGAACAAAACCACAAAAAATTATCCACAACCAATAGAAAAAACTTTTTGGCAAGAGAGCACCCCTTCAAAAATCCTAAGCAGGTAGATCCCAGTCTTCCCAGACACTATGATTTAGAATGAATGAAAGTATTACCTTTGATTTAAAGGACGGGATTACATGTTGTGCATCATTTAAGCTGCTCAAAACCAGGCTGAACTGGGGTATAGAAGATTTAATGACTTCACTGGGTCTGACTGCTCTTAGCATTATTTCACTTTACATTTGCCACAAAAGAGATTCCACTTTGGATCTGTGAAGTAAAGAACCTTTCTAAAGATTCAAATGGAATCAACCACAACAGCAATTTCAGGCTGTTTCCCTGTTCTGGAGAAGATAATCCAAACACAAAGATAAGTCTTTTTCATGTCTCTCTGTTGATGAGTTGTTCTGGAGTGTTTCAAGCATATGGGGAGAGCTTTGGCAGATAAGTTATATTGCAGGACCTTCCCCAATCAATTTGTCTCAGCTGAAGAAAACTGGAGATAGTTTATTCATGAGCAACTGAGAATTGAATTCTTATCCCATTTGCTTCTTAAGGCATCTACAGACAGCCGGGCAATTTTGTGTCCCCTGCAGCTTAGAGTCTGTAGTAAAACCAGGTAGGTTCCCTGGTGGGGCTAGAGATGCAATAATTAAACTTAGCCTAATAACTGCATTACACTCAGGGCTCCAACCACATGTTCCTGTTATGGGCCAAGCACTGTGCAATGAGGAGCTAAAAACCCTTTCAAAATTTTGTCCCTGTGGCATACAGAGTTCATGGGGGCTTACTGCCTTTCTGGTCTTCTTTCAGGCACAACATTCAGACAGTATTTTTGGGAAGTGCAGGAGCTTCTGAGACCCTCTTGGATCAGATTTCAGGATCTTATATCACCTTCTGATCCCAGCATGAAGAAAAGGAGACAGTTGCGTTATGTTGTTTGGTTTTTTGTTTACCCATGCATCTTTGTGGGTACAAATACCTCTGCAGAGATATTTGGCTTGGATACTGGTGGGTTTGTAAAATCCAATAAATCTCTAGTCTAATCAAATTTCACCAAGCAATTGTTCCCCATCCTTTGGAGCCCAGGGAGCTAAGCTGTAGTATGCTACCTAGCTTATAATTAAAAGGTCACTGAAGACCCTGAATGGATCCTTCACTGCATTTCTTCTGTCCTCTCTTTGACATGTCAAAGAGCTGTTGTTGCAATAATCGCAACCGGTCCTGTTTTAGGACCAAAAGCCTTAGAATATCCCATGCAGAATGTGCTGATCCTGCCCACATGGATCACTGGTGCTGTCCTGGATACACTCAATGAACCACTGAATGCCATAGAGCAGCAGTTTTTATTTCTTCTGAACCATGAGGTATGAGATCTTGGTACTTGTGACTTGTGCTTTCAAGCCTTTCCTAGTCCATCAGCCAAGAGTTGCTTTTTTGATTCAACATTTAGCAGCTGACTTTACTTAATTTGGAAGCACAAACAGACCCTTTGCTTCGCTCTGTGTTCAACTCTTGGCCAAAAGACAACCAACGTCAAACCAGACAAAAGCTCCTTGCAGCTACAGCACTCACTCCCCACTCTGTCTCCTGACTTATAAGGAGCCATGTTATTGGAATAAGGAGCACCTAATCCACCAAGCCTGGGAGCATCTTTTTATTTTTATGTGTTGGTGACAATCCAGTGTGACCTTGCCAATGAATAGGACACCCTTAATTGCAGATGCCCCCATTAGTCCAAGTGTTCATGTGGAAGGAAGATCTATTAATTTCATTATGGAATTTCTGAATCTAGTCCTGCCAGCTCCATAGGAATTTTGGTGACTGTACTCATCTCCCACTAATTTATTTATTTTTCTCCTACTTATTGCCATTGCTTTGTGCTCAGGAGTTAGAATGGAGAGGGAAACAGCTTTTCTCATGGAGCCTGAGCACATCTCACTGCACAGGACAAACAAAGCCTGGAAAAAAACCAGCTTTCCAGCACAATGCCAGGACTAAGGCAGCTGTGTAAGAAGCTGTGTGCAGCTTCTCCAGGTGAGCTGCTGTCCCTCGAATTCACAAGGACATTTTCTGCTATGTGAGCTGGTCATGGAGACAGTTTCGGCTCTCCTGGAGAGCATAATTTAAAGACCTTCTCCAGTGTGGTTCATACCAGCAATCAAGGCAGTTGTATTATCCATAGGGAAGACTCTCATGAAAATTTGGTTTTGCTCTGCCCTTGTGTTCAGAAATTCACCTCTCAGTGGAAATCTTTCTGTTCACTTTGGTGGGTTTTAGCAGTAAACCAGCAAGGAAATCTTCAGTATTATCCAAAGTTGGATGTCTGTTCTGTAGCACAGAGCTACACCCTGGGAAATCCTTCCAGATCCCAGAAAGACTTGATTCTGTTCCCTTTTATAACCAGTGATGGTACTGCCCTTGATTTCAACAGAGGCAGAATCAAGATGGGGACGGTTTCAAATTCACCAGGATAATTCTACAAGTTGTAAGTAGTCTTCACCTCATTTTATGTGTGGCTAAGGAGCAAGGATACCTCCCACACATATTCCTCTTGGACATTCCATATGTGCCTCAGCTGAGGATCCAGTGAAGCTCACTCACTACATATGTGCAAACAGTCCATTCAAGCATTCTTAAAAGCAGAGAAAAGTGAATATGAAGCCTGTCCCTGTTCAAAATTCCATGCAAAGCCTCATGTTCAAGTGTTAGTAGAGTCCTGTTTCCTCCTGATTTTCTGGAAAAACACAGGGTTTTCCTCATCAGTAGAACTGTGCACTCATTAGTTTCAGGAGGATGAACATCTTTGGTCTGTTAAAAATATCTCTGTGTATACCAACAGTTTTATTTTCAGCTTTAAAAAGTCACCCAAACCAGCACTATCTCCCAAAGACTCAGATGCTTGCTCTTGGCACTGTTTAGCACCTCAGCTTGTTCTTAGCTCATGGACCTCGAGTCCATCTCCTCAGATCTGTGGCTCTCCTTGCTTTGTCTCACCACAACTTCTGTTCCTGAGCCCTGCAATTTACTTGAGGAGGCAATTTCTCCCTATAAGACTTGAAATGCTTTTGGGGTTTATTTTCTCTGATGAGAGGTACAGTGGGCTACCTTAGCCATTGAGGTGGTGTGTCCTGTCACACCCACACATCTTTTGTGTGCTTGTATTGCTTATTCTAATTAAGCAGCCTCGTGTCTTATCTAGTCAGAGTGCTTTGAAAGGCAAATCCTATCAGAGCATAATGGGAAGGGAAGTTAAAGCTATTAACAGCAGATTCTTAGCAGGTCAGGGGGCAGGAGGGGAGCTCTCTAATCATCTTCAGATACATTTTCTTTCCTTTCTCATAAGCTTGAATAATAACTATATATCAGCTCCTCCAGATAGCTTTAGATGCTATTAGCACATTCAATCAGAAGCTCAGAAAGGGAGATAAAAGCACGAATACACTGAATCACACAATCATAGAATGGTTTGTGTTGGAACGGACCTTAAAGATCTCCTAGTTTCAACCCCCTGCCATGGGCAGGGACACTTTTCTCTAGAGCAGCTTGCTCAGAGCCCCATGTGAGCAGGCATGGCAGGCCACCAGCTCTGCAGGAGCACTGGCTGTTCAGTCCCCATCTGTAGGAACATCTTCAGGGCAAAGGGCCCACTCTCGATGGAGTCATGTGCTGGCTGTCCTTCCTGATAATTGTGTTTCTGGTAGAAAAGAATAGAGGCACAGAGAAGCCTAGAGTGAGCCAGGAAGGGATATAATTCCTGTGAAAAGGAGGCCTCACTGAAACAATATTTGTTTCCCAGCATTATCCTCTGATCAAGTAGCAGAGTCCTCCTTCTGCTCTCTGTCTCCTTCATGGCCCTGCACAGCATCCCCTGGCTGAGCTCCTCACCTGAGAAGCTGCATACCAGAGTGACAGGGAGGCATTTTTCCCATGGCTACTGTCATTAATTACCTTGATAATTTGCATCCTTAAACTTCAGGTTTGAATTATTACTCATTTCCCATCCTGCCCAGCCCACTACACTGTCTAGACATCTCATTTGGCAGCTAGGCTGTATGACTCTTGCTGCCTTGATTAAATAGTTGGTACAATGTGTATCTTATTACCGTCAGTTAAGTCCCTGGTCAGGGTTGTTTTTAAGCGTCTCCTTCCCAGGAGTGGTTGGAGCAAGGGTGAAGGTATTCAGGGGAATCAGGGAAGGTTGTCAGCATCATTCAAGGTGATCTTCAGCCATTTTAGAGCAATGAACAATACCCTGTGTACTGGAGGTGTGTCTAAACTAGTTACTAAACACAGGGATTTTAGTTCCTCTTGCCACACCAGACCAATGTTGGGCTTAAGCCACAGCTATTACTTGCTTTAAATAATTAAAATTCAAGCCTTCTTGGCGCCTTGCAGGACATTTGGTTCACTCCATCATGACAGATTAAAAAAAAAAAATGGAAGGAATTAGCAGATATCAGATCTTAATCTCCAAATGCTCAGACTCAGGAGCATAAGGAGACTTAACATCTCTTGATGTGGTTCCCATATTGCAAGCAGACTAAATAAATATCTCTGTGGTCTTAAGGCTAGCATCAAACCATCATCTCATAAAAATAAGATGCTGCCTGAAAAGTGTGTGTGTGGATCACGGGGGAAGCTGTTCTTGTCTAATGGTCTTACTTCTGTCAGTGTGTGAAGAAACATTCCCAGAACACCATCATCCTTGGCTTTGTTGTGATAGCAGCACCACAGCCAATCTACTTTGGATTATCCAAGAATTCAGGTGATACCACACACCTGCAAAGCCACCAGCACCCCACATCCCACATGTGCAGGTTTTGTCTCACAGTCCTGAGGAGCTCCTTTATGCTCAGGAGCTGTGGAAGGTTTGTATAGCTCAGGTACAGAATGTGCCCTGCACCCTCTTCCACACACAGATTCCCTCTCAGCATTGTACCTCAGGCCTCTCACCATTTTCTGAGTGCTCTCCCAGCTGCTGGGAAAGCAGCATGACTGAAATTAGGATAGAAATGCCAGCTCTTTCCCCATTACTCCAATAAGCACCTGAAATGCTTTCCTCATTTGGAAAACCACCCAGTAGGACCCCAAGTTTACAAAGTCCCTGTGTGTAATCACCTTCTTGTGGGATTTTCCTCCTTATCTGCATTTCCATATTGTAGAAATAAGACCACTATTCTCATCTGTGCCCTGTCAATTTCTTTGCTCAATTCATTGATCTTGAAGATCTCCTTAAGGAAATTAGGCAAATCAGGTTTAAATTTCTCCTGAATCCTTTCCCTGAGAGTGAAAATCTGATGGTGGTTGTTATTAGCAGCTTGGCTTTAGACTTACATAAGCAATGGGATAAGCTGATCTATTTTAGTAGCTATTTTCTAATCTATCAGAAGATACTAGAGATCTCAAGACAAATACATCGTGAAAAGCTATAAGCATGTTTTACTTATAGAAAAATCCTAAGGAAATGCAGTGAGAAAGGATACAGGACAGTCGTACTTCCACCATCTTTAAGATACATAGAGTTTAGTAGAGCTCTCCTGGGTTTTGCACCCATCCTAGAGGACTGAATAGGAAGAATAGACATTCATAGATTCATAGAATGGGTTGGAAATGACTTTAAAGATCATCTTGTTCCAAGCCCCCACCGTGGGCAAAGACAACTTCCACTAGACCAGGTTGCTCAGAGCCCCATCCAGCCTGGCCTTGAGCACTTACAGGGATAAGGGGAGTCCACAGCTTCTCTGGGCAACCTGTTCCTGCTTCTCACCATCTTTATAGTTAAGAATTTCTCCTAATATCTAATCTTCCTCATATCCAGTCTAAGTCTACCCTCCTTCAGCTTTGTTGGGATTCAATGAAGCTGAGGGGAAGTACTTTGCTTTCACAGCTACAGGCCTCTTCCTCTAAAGGTGATACCAACTGGTCCTTCAGGGAAAGATGCCAAAGGCTGAACAATCATCCTGTATAATGGGAGACAGTCTCTGCAGATGAAGAAATTTGTAGAGCCTAAACATCCAGTTTCCAGCTGTGTGAAATTGTCATGCTGTTCGTAATAACCAGAAGGATTGAGATTACAAACTTATATGGCATCTTTTTTGCCAGCACAGTTTTCAATTTTTACATGCTTCAAAGATCACAGGTCCCTGTTCACAGCCCCTGTTAAATATCCTGAAATACATCTCTTCCAGAAAACTGTTTTGTTTTAGCCATTCTTTAAACTAGGTGCTTCCATGAGGAGGGATTTTCAGCCCATTTTTGCTGTGCAGTTCATTGTTCTTAATCTCTCCATTGCCATTGCTATAGCAATCAAGTGCCTGTGAGATGCCCCAACTAGAAAATGTCTTTTTTATTTCATTAGCTCCCAAGTTGAATCCTATTACTTATTAATAACCTCATTCCACCCATGCTCTGCATTGATCCTTCTTATCAGCACTGGCTCCTGCTGTCTTCTCAGCTTTCTGAGAGTAATATTTTCAAAGGTAAAAATTTCCAGCCATCTCTCCAAGCAAGACTCCTGTGCAATCAATAAGAAGCTCATCTCTTCCACACTTACCAGTCGCCCCGCCAGCTCTTGCTTTGCTCGTTGTTTTATCATTCCCAAAAGCGTCTCCTCCTCCTCCTGATGAGGTAGATTTGCTCGGCAATACTCAGCGTTCTATGGCAGGGAATGCAGGGACCAGGTGCCTTGCTTGCTCAGGAGGACTGAAAGGCTCAGAAATCTTACAGAGAGATAAGTGGGAGATTAGGGTCAGCATTACTGCAGGCACTTAGGGGCTGAGCAGATTCCTATGCCAAAAAAAGCACATGTGAATGTGTTGTATTCTTCTCATCCCTTGAAAGAGAGGAGTATTCATACTTTAAGTACACATCCTTAAAAAATCCCCCTCCTCCACCTTTCTCCATCATGTACTTTTTTCGTCTTTTCATTCTTCTTGCTTCTCTTCTGTGCCCTGCTTGTCCTTTACCTTGTCTTTGCTCTCTTTTTACAGGGCAACATGGCCCCAAAACCCTCACATCATGCTTGCCCTGTAATTAAGGTGATGATTCCTAAAATTATGCCCCCACATTTGTGTTTCAACATCTGAGTAGAAACTGTCTGATTTTCTGCAGAACCAGCAGTGGGGTTTCTGGGCATGTTTGGGTTCTGAAAGCCCAGTCATTTATGTTATATCCTAATTTCAGTGCATGGTGGGGGGTCTAAGTCCAGAGAAATCTCGTAGCCTACAGTGAGGAATGTTGAGAGAGAGGTGCTTCAAGTCTTAGCAAAACTTACTCACTCAGATACATTTTGAACATCCATTGCATGGAGTATAAGAAGTTTTCTAAGGTCATACTGAAGGTGCAGCAAGTTTTAACAGCCCTAATTCCACTGCCAGCACTCCCAGCTCTGTGCCAAAAGGGAGCAAGGCAATGTGAGTGAGCAATGAAAGCCACGAGATCACCTAGCCTAGGACATCTGGGAGATGACAGTCATGCAGGTAGGGGCTAAATTAGTTAACAGAGATATACAGTGCATTTTAAATTTATTCTGCATGTTCAGTGGGTCGGGGTCTTGGAGGTGGATTGACTAAGCTCTAGAGGTGTGGTTTTCACAATATAATGAGCTAAGTCCATCTAAAGGACACATTTTTTGCTGATTTATCTAACTTGCATAAAACTTGTGGTACATCACCAAACACAGTGTCTAGTGTCTAATTCAAGGTCTCTGTTCATGTTATCTCTTCACTTGTTCCAAAACTGTTCTGCAAGACCTTGCTGTTTCCCACTTATCAGACTCTGTACAGTATTTACTGTTCTCTGTGATTCACTGTGCAAAATCTTTTCTTATATCCTTCATCTTTCACCACCAGCAGTCCTTACAAAGCACCAGCTGAAGGCATGACATGTGAATCTCTGCTGTTACTTGATAGCACTTCTGCACCAAGATGGGCACCTGAGTTTAGGCTGATCCTTCCAAGTTCCTAAGCCAGCCTCAGTTTGCTGTATTGTTAGGCTGTGTTTATTTGGTGCTGCTTAACTACCCTTCAGTGTCATTTATGCCCAGCTCTTCTGCATTGTCCTCTTCCTGTGTCCTGCCACCTCCAGGCTCTGCTTTCCCATAACATAGTCCCATGTCCAGGTCGTCAGAATTACGTGGATCTCCTGACAGTATACAGATGCTTTGGTCTGTGCTGCCTCACACCCAGGAGTCTTTAAAAAAGAAAAGCCTGATCTTAAGAATTTTTATGGTTTTTTTCACTGATCCTCATTTGGAGAAGATGCAGATGTTTCCCATTTGGCCAACGCCTCCACGTATCCACTGACAGATGCTCAGCAACGTCAGTGCTTATTTCCAGCCTCTCCTCAGATGTACTGATGAATGTCATGTTTGCAGCAGTCTTGTCTCCAATGTTTTTCTAAGCCATGCTATTGTGGCAAGCTAAACCTATTCACAACTGCTGTCACCCAGTGGTCTAGCCTTGGAGTGGTTCCTGAGCCTATTTATTTTTGTTTCTGTCTTCAACAGCTACAGGAGCTGGGCTTTTATCAGCACCAGCAGAAATAGATAAATTCAGTACCAGACATCCAGCAAGGAAGCATGAGAACTTCAGAAACATTCTGGAATTTAATCAGGCTGAATATACACTAATAAATTAAATATGCTTTGGTACTTTTTTTTTCAAAATGAAGCCAAAGATTCAAAGTGCAACCTGCCAGGCCTGGATTGCTGATCACAGTGGGATTGCACATGGAGAGAACTCAGTTACACAGCCAAGAATGATGTCTGTTGTCACTAATGCCACTGGGGAGACCAGTGCCCTCTCTCTTCTGGTTTGAAGAGCCCATGATCTTAATCTGAAGAGATTTTATTGTTTTTGTAGGGGAGTGTTTTACAAGGAGATAAATGAATATCCAACATTTTCCCTATATGCTATTTATTCTGAAAGGTCAGTCACCTTCCCTGCAAATAAATAGAGGATATATCATCACTCCTGCTGTGGTGTCCACCTTTCCCATCTATCACTAGGTAGGAAGATTACTCTGCCACAGGTATGGTAGCCAGGGGAGCTGCAAGTATCTCTGAGGAGCAGCAGATGAGCCTTGACTTTCAGCAATAGCCACAGTAAACCACATCACTCAAACAATGTGAGACAGCACTGACAGGACCCAAAATATTCCTCAAATTATGACTCTGAAGAGTAACTTGCTTAAGTGCATGTTCCTTCTGCCTGCAAATCAATCTGGGAAAATCAGGGCTAATGATACTTTTGTTCTTGGACATTTTCATTCAGGAATGAAAAATTCACAGCAGTACCAGTTCCTAAAGGCCAACTTCATCCAGTTCACACACCCAAACACAAAGAGCAAGAATGGTTTCAGAACCTGAATGTCCAGCTGCTGGCTGATGCAGATCAGTGCATGCAACCCAACCTTCCTGTGGTCAAGTTGGCCACCAGGACTTCCCAAAAGCTCCTGGGCCCCATCGTGCTGGGCACAGTCTAAACACCACTGAACAACAACCTCTCGAACATTTGCAACCCAAATAAAAAATGCAGAGTCTGGGGGAGGATGTGGAGGCAGCAGAGGGGAGGTGATCCACTCCAGCCTCCACAGGAGGTCAATTGCAGCCATTTGGGCAGCCCAGCTGATGCTGCCTTCCAGCTCCCTGGCTGGTGTGGACTGTGTGTTTCTAACCCTTTGGACTCTGCTTCTTTCTTGTCACAAAAACATTTTTCTTTGGTTTGGTTTATTATTATTATTAGTAGTAGTAGTAGTAGTATTTTATCCTGATTGATCTGGCTGGTACATGATAACCTTGGAAAGTGCAATCCTGTGCCAGCCCTGCCTCCAACGAGGAGCTGATGCTCCTGAAGGCTCCCAGGGCTTTGCTCTCTCAGAAGGACCAGAATGACTTCCCACACTATGTTTTAACAGATCCTTCCAGACAGCGATGCTTAATGGCTGTAAATATTCAGCAGTCCAAGTGTCACTTTAAAAAAGCAACAAAACCAGGATATATGACTTTTCCAGAAATAAAGATCAAATAAAATACAGTGTTTTGCTGTTAACATGATGATTTGAGCTAAGCACAGCATTCTGGAAACTGGCTGTTTAAGAGAGGATGTTCTTTGCTACTGGACTTTCTATTTACTGTGCCAGGGTCCTTTCCACAGATAGCAGTCCATAAGATAAGTCCTCCAACCCCTGTGAAAATGGGCTATTGATTTATATTTTCATTTAAAATTACGTACTTTTTCATCCTTGATGTGTTTTTCTGTTTTTTGTCCAGAGTTCACTAAGTTGCACTGAAGCAAACAGCTGAGAGATATGTGCTTACAGTCTGGCAGGGAATTGCTGAGGTGGGGAGTTTTCAATAGCAAAAAGAAAGACTGAAATGCCTAAGCAGTTATTTTAATCAATTGTTCTTTCTAATGAAAGCAGCTCAGGGGGCGAAGTAAGCAATTCAACATTATGAATAAATGTTTAAAATCCTCCTAAATCAAAGCTTGGAATGGACTCTCTGGATTGGGAGTCAAACAAAAATAATCAGGATATGCCAATACATTTTCACCAAAACCTTTTGGGAACCACAGCTTGCGTAAATTAACATGAATGTGTAGATTAACATGGCTGTGTTTAATAAAATGATCTCTTTTTTTAAAACACAGGCTTAGAAATGTCTGAAAAGCATTGTGGAAACAGCAGTTAACCTCTCTGGGTCAGTGCAGACGGTTACTGAAGGATTTACCTTTTTACATGGGCAGATAGTGATAGACAAGGGGGAGAGGTTTAGATTAGACATGTGCTGGTTTGGGCTGGACCCAAACCAGCACAAGACATTAGGAAGAAATTGTTTTCTGTGAGGGTGGTAAGGCACAGGCTGCCCAAAGAAATTGTGGATGCCCCATCCCTGGAAGTGTTCAAAGCCAGGAGCAACCTGGTTTAGTGGAAGGTGTCCCTGCCCATAGCAGAAGGGTTGGAATGAGGTGAACTGTAAGATCCCTTCCAACCCAAACCATTCTATGATCCCTTGGTTATGTGATTCTTGCTGACTCCTCTCAGCTGTTTCAGAAACATCAGCCCCAAGCCCACTCCCTCAGGAGATAACATCATACTCACTCTCTTGCTCGTGCTTGTGTGGACACAAACAGAGCAACAGCAGCTCAGACACATTTCAGGGTCTCAAGACAGTGCTCTGTCCTGGTTTTTCACCTGCCTTTGAAAACTAAATATTCAGAAATTGCCTCGGGCACAAGTGGGTATGGCTCTCAAAAGATTACATGGTGGGGAAAAAAGGCTTTTGCAAGAGAAGTTAGAAAGAAAAAACAAAAGATTTCAGTTTTTCAAAAGAAACACTATACACAATCGTGTTCTAAAGTATATATGAGGATTAAAGGAATAGCAAAAGACAAATTGCTCTGAAGACTGAAATACAATGGAGATGGGGTTAATCAGCTTATGGGCTGCTTTCATACAATAGAGAAAACCACACATCATTTTCAGAGACACTTTCAAATCTCACTACCTTCAAACAACATCCTTATGTAAGCAGAGGCTCTTCAGACCAGACCTCTTCTGTTTCCTGCCTTCATTTGCACCTTTATAGACATCAGTGACAAATCTGATCAGCATCCTCTATTATCATGAAAATGAGAAGTAATTTCAGCTGCATCTGTTGCACACTGCATGCTAAATTACAGATTTGTTACTGTCTGCACAAAAGAAGTCTAGATGACCTCTTGCACCTATGTGCAATAATTATGTTAACAAATTATGATATATACACAAATTTTCTTTTCGAGTCAAAGACAGTTGTTTATGTGGGTTTGACTTCATGAACTGCTTGCACAAGGTAGGGGGACTTATTTTCTTCCTTTTTTAAAAATTTCGCTGCTGCCTAAATGTTGCTGCAGCCAGAAGATGGGAAGTTTGAAAGCAGGTGTGAAGAGGAAAAGCAGAGTCAAGTGTACTCTCCTTGGCTAAAGTTCACACTTTTATGGTAAATAATAAATTAAACAGGAAGGTAGCCAGAAATATCAACAGAGTGTCTGCACAGGTAAATTTTTGCTGGCTAAGACTTCATACAATATATCTCTGCTCCCCAGAGCAGACAGATCAGATTTAATCTCCCATACAGTCTCTCTCTAGATCACTACTTAGCTCACATATCTCTGGTGTGAGGCCCAGGGAACTGGAAAAGAAAGAACCAGAATGCCCACTGGTACTTTTTATAGATTGATGATGGACTTCTAAGCTGTCACACTCAGAGTCTTGCTATGGGCGAGGAGGGAGCATATCTCACACAGACATGGAGGTACATGAATCCATTGTTAATCCAGTCAGAATTTTCATAATTTAAACCAAAACAAAACTCCATTTTTTTAATATCTGTTCTCATTCTTTCAATTCCTGTCTGGCTCCTATGGCTGACCCTCTCATCCTTACTCAGGAAGAATGGGAGATGGCTTGTGACATGTTGCCAGTGTCCTGAGATGTCTGTCACAGGCAGTGTAATATTTGTGATGGGGCTTTCTTCACCTTCTCCTCTGGGAGGTGTGTGAGGTTGATGCTGGTACTTTGCTTTTCCTCAGCTTAGGGTCTGCTTGGGTTTATTTTCATACTTTTTCTTAAAACATTATTTCTTCTAATTATGCTCATTATGCAGCTTTTCTCGTTTTGATATCTCCAAAATTAGTGTTTGCCTGAGCAACATAGGGATGCATTTCTGCAGTGACCACTGACTGATCTTTAAGATTTGTGCTTACAGTTTGGGATCTCTGTTATCCTCCCATGCCTGTAATCTTTCACACCACATTTTATTTCGAACTTACAGGCTGTTGAATCTGTGCTGTAACTCTTTGTTATCATTGTGAACTGAAGCTGATCTGAAACAGACATGGGCCATACTTACCTGACTGCTAGACAAGTGCTGTTGTTAAAAAAATAAAGTTAAAATCCACTCAGCCTGGGCAAGACAAGACTAGCCATTGGTCTGGGCTGACTAAGCCTTGATGGTAAGGCCAGGGCAAAGCCTATCTTTAACTTGTATCAGCAGAAATCAGAGTTACTGGGCTGCAAAGCCTCCCTGCTCTACATATGTCAAGACCTGTCACAGAAAACTCCAGAAGAAGACATTTCTTGGGATGTTGCCACTTGTAGGCCCCAACCATCTGAAAAACCCTGGCAGCTCCCACCAGCTCAGCTGTGGTACCAAAGCATCCCTGAATTCACATCAGGTGGCTGCTCCTTGGCTGCTCTCTTGCTGCTTAGCTCCCACTCACAGGATCAGCAGGAGGATTTTAAAATCTCCCCACTTTCCAAGTGTTTATCTGCAGCCTTTAATCACTGCAAAAGACCCTCTCTAACCTAATTAATCATAAGGTTGGTTTGCCAGAATTTTGTGTTACACTGCCATGCTTTCTTGTACTTTTAGCATTGATCTCAGCTTCCTGTGTAACCACCTGCCTCTCATTGAAACACAATTCTGTGGTTCTTCCTGAATTTCTGCACGTCAGTAAATCATAGAATCAAAAAATCATGGAACGGTTTGCGTTGGAAGGGACCTCAAAGATCCTCTTGTTCCAACCCTCTGCCATGGGCAGGGACACCTTCCCCTAGACCAGGTCCCTCCAAGCCTCATCCAACCTGGCCTTGAACACTTCAAGGGGCATCCGCAGCTTCTCTAGGCAACCTGTTCCAGTGCCTCACCACTCTCACAGCAAAGAATTTCTTCCTTGTCTCTACTCTGAACCTGCCTTTTTCCAGTTTAAACCATTCCCCCTTTTCCTGTCCCTACGTGCCCTTGTAAATTATACCTTTCCTTGTATTACAAACCTAATAAAAGAACTCCTCACCTCATAATCCTCTTAACTAACTCTTGCTTCTGTCTGTTTCTGTCTCACTACAGTACTCCAGTCTTTGTGTGGGTGCAGGCTGCCATGAAGCAGACACTGACTTTTCAGCAGTTTCTTTCATTTCTGTTCATAAATTTGAAAGTGTTACACAGAACAGCTCCCAAAGTCTTTGACCAAGAAGCTTCTCACTGAACTGAAAGGTTAATTAAACATCACGTACTTTGGCTCACTAACTGCATATGATTTCACAGGATCACAGAATCAAAGCATAAGCTGAGTTGGAAGGGATCCACAAGGATCATCAAGTCCATCTCCCAGGCCTGCACTGGACCACGCCCAAGAGTCACACCATGTACCCAAGAGTATTGTCCAAACACTGCTTGAACTCCAAAAATTACATTTAGTTTCCTGGACCTATTAAGTTCTTGGTACTTTTCTTCTGTTTATATCAGTGGAAAGTCAAGGTATAAAAAAAATCCTTAAATGAGACTTCCCATGCCACAGATCAAACCACTCAAACAAATAAGTAAATAAAAAAATCAAACCAAGCTTGTGATTTGGAAGTTTCCTGGAACTTTTTGATGAAAGTACCCAGAATTACAGAATCACAGGGCCTCTAGAGATCATGAGATCCAACCTCGTTGGTCCAGGCAGGGTCAGCTAGAGCAGGTTGCTCAGGGCTGCATCCACATCCCTGCACTGTCTGACTCACAGCACAGCTCAGCTCAGAGCTCCAGGGCACTGGTCAGGCTGCTGTGCAGTTTGGCCACAGAAATCCTTCCAGAAAGCAGTTCCTTGCATGCTCGAGGGCAGTGCTAATATTTAGTTTTATATGTTCTTGTGTGGATACCTGCAGAATGTAGAAGGAGAGTCAACAGCTTTATGAATCCCTGAATGCCTTCACTCATCCTTTGGTGTGGGGCATGACCTTGCTGTTCCCCTCTGCTCAAGGACTGACTGAGACCCTGCCAAGCCCAGAGCCTTCTGGCACAATGTCACTCTGATCTTCTGTGCTGTGACTTCTTCTGATCTCATATTGCATTTTGGTAACATAGCTCTGAATAACTTCTTCCCTGCCCTAAAAGAATGCTGTCATTTGCAATCAAAGTGCCTGCAGGACTCTCTGATGGCTGGTAGAGTGTATATGATATACTCAGGAGAGGGGCTGGTGTCTCCAGGCTTTCATTCTCCTACAGTGCTGCTTTAACTGGTGTGGTGATGTCTCATTTTAGAGATGACAGTTTCCCCTTCAGTGGGCTCACTGGACCACATCATATTCTGTGTTTTGAGAAAGAAAAAGGATGTAAAAATTGGGCCTTCTTCTGTTTGCCATGTTACTGTGCTGTCTTTTGAAATTGTTACTTGCTGCTAACTATCGTTAATGCTCATATTAAGATATCACACTCAAGCTAAGTTAATTAGGGGAAGAAGAGCATCTATGTTCTTATTAACTAAACCAGCTAACAAGCACAAGCAGATGCTCACTTGTTCCAGCTTTCTCCTGTTTCCTGCAATTTACCAGTTCAAATGCTGTTTGGTGGCCTCCAGGGCACACTGGACTGAAGCTGAACCCTCATCCTTTACACCTGAGTGCTTTATCAATGTTCACACTGAGAGTACTCACAAGCACCCACCCTCTTCCAAATTTCCCACACAGAGGAGGACTCTGGGACTGTATGAGCTGACAGAGAAAACATCCCCCTCAAAAGTCATTATTGATGAGTGTGCAAACAGAAGTTAAATCACTGGGGGGAACCTTGAGGATTTATAATATGCCCCATGTTTGACATCCAGATATTTTGTTCTTTCTTAGTGCTATCTCAGACACATCTTCTGTGATGGCAGTTATCTGCTGGAGCTGTTTTCCTCATTTTTTGTGGAGGGTTGGACTAGCTGGACATCTACAAGATGCATCCACATCTGATCTTTGGTCAGATCTCAAGGCATAGCTGTTCATCAACAGGCACAAACAAACTTCTCCATGTTCTGGAGATGAAAAGTGCATTTATTCTTATTAACTGTACTCTGGTCCTCACAACCAGACATCCACCTTCTTCATCAATATTTTTTTACCCCACTGGAATGGCTGGATTAATTTCCAGGTAAATAGGGCACAGCTTCTCTGTGCCCATCTCAAAAGACCTGAGAAATCCATACTGCAGCTTTTCTCTTCCCGACAGTCTCAACACCTCCAGCAGGGCTGCTTTATGCTTCTAGAGCTTTACCTTGGTGTAATTGTGTTTCTCACCTGGTTTCCCCTTTGCCTGAGTGTAGCTTAAAATGGGTTTTGCCTATTTTTTCTCATCCAATTTACATTCTTGGCCAGACTACTTATTTTTCCATCTCCTCTGTTTCCTTCAGCCTGAGCCTCTGCATTCGTTCCTCATTACTTGTTGTTTTTCACATTGTTTAGACAAAATGTCCAAGGTCTGATCCTTTACCAACTTGATTCTGTTATCAGGACAACAGTAGACCAACAACTGATCCAGCTGTAGTTGAATATAAAGAGCTCTTGGCATCTCCATCATTTTTTCCCTCCTGCCCCTGCCCTCTGCTCTTCTAATTCCAGCCAAATCTGTGCTGTCTCAGGAGATGTATAAAACTCCCTTCACAAACTTCTGCACTTTCTGTACAAAGAAATACCCTCTATCCATCTTTGAAATTGAAATTATAGATGAAAATCACTGTCCATTCCCATTGGACTATTACAGCATTGATTGTTCCACACAGTATTATCCAATCTGACCGAAAAGAACACAAATGACAGCTGGTTTAACGCTTTTCCTGGGAGACTGTGACACATCCTGATGAGTGTCTTTGTGAGGAGTTTGTGCTGATAATCAAATTCATTTTTTCAATTTTGGATTCAACCTGTTACTCTGAGTTACTTTCCATTGTACAGTCCTCAGTCAATTCATCATTATTATTGTTGCTGTTTACATAATGAAGTAAGGAGAGGAAATTCTTGGCTCCGGTAGAATGTTTGCTGGTTTATATGTGTCTCATAAAATCTCCCTTTCACTGAAGAGTTTATAATCTCTGTAGGATTTAAGATCAGGCTGTTGCACTGAGGTCTCATGGTAAAAGGATAGCAAACTCATATAATCTCATATAATGAACCAGGCTCAAAAATAGGCAAATTATCCTTTTGAAACCTGATGTGTACTAATTGATTATGAAAATATTTAAAATCTTTTTTTTAAATTTAATTATATTCTTTTCCAGGGACATAACTGCTACCCTTTTGTGTTTACACCTAGATAGTCTCCACCCCAAGAAATCCACAGTGTAAATAAAGGGATTATCAAAGATACAGAGAGATATCCCAGCCTCAAAAATTACTTTCCTCAGTATTACCTCTGAGTCTTTATGAAACAAATGAATCACTCTTCCAATATCTTAATGAGGAATTCAATCTGGTGTCTAATAGAGTGATCCACACTGAAGCAAAACACAATTGGGCAACTGTGGATTTTTGGGACCAGATGATCTTTGAGGTCCCTTCCAACCCAAACCATTTTGTGATTCTGTGATTTCGAGTTATAACGATGTAAGATTAGAGAGAGTGATGCAAGGTCATTGTTTCTGTCTTTCTTGCATGAAGAGTGTCCATTACACGAAAACTCACCCTACACATATGAAATCTTATCAGTCTAAGCTGTTACCTGAGCTGTCCTTGGATTTCAGTGTCATGGTAAGTGGGTGAAGGGCTTGACCCCTTCCCCAACTCCTGCTCCCAAAAAAACAATGGCATTGCTTTTCTGGGTATCTTTCTCCAGCCCAAAATCTTTCTCAGAGCCTGCAAGTTCTCATTTTGTCTGCTTAAATAGGTCCATCAAGTACTTGGACCCTGTAAAATTGCCTTTTAGCTGCCTATGGCTGCACAGATCCGCAGTGACAAAAGCAACTGCCTTCAGCACAAAACACTATTTCCTTATTCCTTTAAGGTACAAAGCTTTCAGAACAAAGTACGACAACCACAGTCAGGCTAAGTGCAAGGGTATTAAGTTCACGTTCATAAATTCTCATCCTTTCATCCTTTAGAGGTAGAAATCTCACTCTGTCACCACACCTTTGTCTCCCTGACTTTCTGTGTGACAGGAAAATTGTCAGCCTTTTACTAACTCACATTAGCCTTACTTACCCAAGCTCCTCCCTTCCCTCCAAGCACTGTTAAAATTTTAGACCCCCGTTGATTTTTATGTCATTTTTAACTTTGGAAGAGTAACACTTTCCATCTGAATGGAGCCATCTAGTCTGGGGAGAATTTCTCCCTGTAATTCATGACCAGTTTTTGCTATGTAACTCCTTAACCATGTACCTGAGCTGCTTAATCTATGTGATGGCTTTATCTTTCTTACTTGGTGCAGTGCCTTTTTGCTTCAATCAGACTGGAGAAAAGGAAAAAAAAACCAACAAAACAAAACTTTCTACAATCAGATTATCAACTTAATTGACATAAATGGTGCATAGAAAGAATAACAGGTCAGCATAAGTTAAATAATATTTAAGTAAGTTAGGTGCCTGCAAGCCAGGGGGGACTGATGAACTGCACTGCAGGGTACATCAGTAACTACCAAAAGGAATCACTGCATGATAAGAGATTGTCTTTAAGATCTTGTGGAGGAAAATTAGTAGGAGAGAAAAAAAGGGCAAACAGTGCTGTCAGGGAAAGAAGGGTGAATTCCAGATGAGTCAGCCTAACTTTGATGCCCGGAAAGAAAATAGACCAAGTAAAGAAACAATTGATACATAGATACCTCAAGGAAAGTGATAAAGAAACATCCAACACTGATTTGTCAAAAACAGATTGCTTCCACCCAAAGACAGGACAATATTACTTAGTAAGGAGAAGCACAAATCTTTGACATTTCTCACAACTGTGCTCCACCACCGTTGTTAAAGTTGTAACTTCTCCAGCTTCTCACGTTGCAGAAATGTAGCTACATGACTTTCAGCAACCTCCTGTGGGTAGACTGTAACTTTTTCATTTAGTTTAAATTTTAATGATTTTTTTTTCTCTTAAAATTTGCAGCCTAATTTCCCAGTTTATTGCAGTTCTGAGTTAATGTAATGGTGATTAAAGCACCGGTGCTGCTTCCTTGAGATCTACCTGTTTACCCAGTCAGTGGTGCCAAGGGAATGATACAGCCTCAGCATTATAAATAACTCTGAAACAGATGCATTTCTTGGAAGGAGAACATTTCCTTGTGCACAGAGAAAAAGCATGCACATATTCCTGGACAGAAAAGCATCTAGAGGCAGCTCAAACCACACTTATCATCCATGTGTGGACAATGGGGCCGAGCCCTGGGTACCCTGTGGAGAACCAGCCAATATAGTGACAGAGCAGAGCAAAGGGGGGAATTACTCATTGCCCATGGGGTTGTGCTCATTGTTACCATCTGGGTGATGCTCTGTGATCTGTAAACTGCAGATTGCTGTTGCCAAGCAGGGGAATCAAGGGCATCTCAAAGGGAGGCAGACTTCAGGCAGGGCGTGTGCTATCTCCATCAGATAAATTAAATGTAATCTTAGAAATTTAACTTGCACAGTGGAAGGAACACCTCCACAGGACTCTGTGGCTCCTTAGTCAACACAGTCCATGGCTCCTGGCAAGAGATTCAGCTCACCCTACAGCAGACACCAGGGTTCATCTCAGTTGCACCCAGAGACACGATACAGAACCTAATGAAAATCCTGCCTGCTGGGACTGGTGGCCAGAGGTGAGTTGATATTCCCTGGGCAGCTTCAACAGTCCTGGATGGCTTTCCTTAGGCACTCAAACCTTGCCATACCTCTGGAGTGGCTAAATTAAGACACCCTGCTGACAGGCAGACACCTGTCTGTGGGCACAAAGAGGTAGGACTTCATCTGGGCTGAATTCCACCTCTGTTGACAATTTCAGTTTTGAATGAAACCAGGCACTTGCTGTAAATGCAAGCCTGGAGAGTCCCCGCAGGGAGCTGTTGTGGGGAAGCCAGAGTATGGCATGAAGAAACAGATTTCACAGTGCCTGTGTTCCCTGCTCAAACCCTGTGACACTGCTGCAAACAAGGTACATGGCACTCAGGGACTTCTTATACACCACCATTTACCTGGGGCCCCTGGGGGAATTATTCACTGAACCTGACAGGGTGGAGACTCCCTCAAGAGAACTGCGTCTGGTGCTCAGCACTGCTCCGTGGTAAAGAATTTGACAATTTGGAGGGAGCCCAGAGCAACAGGAGTGATTCAGGTGCTGAAAATATGGATGATGAAGAAAGAGTGAAATCATTTGTTCTGTGGGTCTGTGGCTATGTGTTAATCACCTTCAGGTGTCTAAAAGATTGATATCAAGACAATTCTGATTCATTGTTCTCAGTGCCCATGGAGGGAAAGAAAACCTGGGTGGTTTTCAGCACAGGGATTGGCCAGCTAACAGGAAAGGGAAAACAGGCAACAAATTCTTTAACGTGAAGGACAGTGGAGTTCTTACACAAGTTGCCTCAGAAGGCAGCGGATTACAAGCTAAGATTCATCTAAGATGTTACAAAAATTTTCTGCTAGTAGTGACCAAAATTTATTTCATTTTTCTGCAGTGTGGAAAGGTGAATTCGTCTCATCCATCCCTTCTCATTCTACTTATTTTATAAATGTATTTCAAGCCTAGTATCTAGCCATTTAACTTTGTTGAGTTAGACAGATGAGAACACAGAACTGAATGTGGGAAATGGGGGTGCTCCTGTGTTTCATCCAAAATAAGAAAATCATGTTTCCAGATTAATGGTCTTTCACACAGACTCTATCATCCTTACTACAATTTAATGAACTCCTGATAGCACCAGTGAAGTTTTCTTTTGGCCTGACTCTTCTTTACAGCACAGACAAGAGGATGGACATGGTAAGACATCAGGGAAATGCAGGAGCAGGGGAAAGAAGAAGAGGAATAAACAGAAAGTGAAACTGGGTAAAAAAAAAAGAAGGAATTGGTGGAAGGAGGAGTGGTGTGGAGACGCAGAGTAAACAATGCAAGGCAAAAGATGGTGACAAGATGAAACGCCCTGTGGTGAAAGAAAGCAGAGAGAAAGCAAAGAAAACTGTACAGCAAGCAGGTCAGTGATGTTGCATTAGCACAATTCAGTGTATTTCCCCTAACAGGGAGGGAAACAAGAAGTTAAGCACTTCTTTTCCATTCGAAACAGGTATAATGTACCTGGCCATCCACTGCTTTATTGAGCAAGACAAAGTCTGCAGAGGAAATGTTGTCAAATGAGAGAGGAATAAGAGAGTGGGAGAGAGCATGGCAGGTTTAACCATCACATGGAAAAAGGAAGACAGTGCCAAGAAGGCAGTGCAGGTGCCTGAGCTTGCTCCAAGGCCCACAAGGGTCTCACTGAAGCACAGGACCTGACTGCCCACAGTGTAAGGCCCAGCACAAGGCTGACAGCAAGCTCACACACTTGTGGCAAGAGAGGATGTTTTTTCCTCCTGTAACTGGTGAGGAGACTCATTTCTGTCAGGCAGAAATTATTCATCTTAGCTCAGTGGCTTATATTCCAGCAAGCACTGCCTCTCTCCAGGGCAAGCATGATTGCAGGGTGCACCATTCCCATATTCTTTCCAGAAACACATCCATTTTTCCAGGAAATTATGATGCCCGAAAACGCAGCCTGTGTTACTGCCTGGTGCAGAGAAGCAGCAGCAGCAGCAGCCAAAAGGCAGATTGAAAAGGTGACTGGAAGAGAATGGTACCAGGCACTGGGCTGTTACCTTCTGCATATTCAGATATCATCTACAGTTCAGGTTTGCAAGTCCCTCACACAGGATACGTAAAAAAAAAATAAAATAGAAAAAGGAAACACTATGAGAAAGAAATCTCCAGCCTGATATTCAGAGATGGAGCAGTAGGTAGGGGGATGGAGGGTTGTGGTCACCCTCCTCTGTAAAACCATCTTGAAAGCAGAAGTATCAGTACATAAAAAGTCCAGTATCTCTATTAGAAAATATGCAGAAACACATTTTTTTCATTCTCAAACATTATCCTGCTGTGTGTGTATACTGATCTCCCACTCATGGCAGTATTTCTGTATCAGGCATATGGATTGTACCAGATCATTCTCAATGACTCAGTATTTACGTGCAAAATGTCATGAACATCTGAGAGTGTTTTACACCTGGAATGCTATATTTGGCAGCACTGAGTGACTCAATTTTGCCAGCAATGTTAGCAACAGTAAGAAAAATAATTGGCAATTTTAATTACATTTTATAGATCTCTTACAGCGAGAATTTTTATTTTGGCAAATAAAGACATCTGGAGTCTAAATATTTTACCTTCTCTGCTTCCACTGCTTTAACATGGCAGGGAAGGGATTCTATACATTGCTGTTCCCATATGTATTTGCTTTGCTATTCACAGAGACATCAGAAATGTAACTCCAGCCAGAAACAACAGCAGCTCTGTACAGTAGTCACAGGATCTGCTGATGGCAGGTGGTGTTGCAGAGGTGTTTTTTAGGGTGAGGTTAAGCTGTGCACAGGACAGAGAGGACTCATCAACTGCACATGTTCATTTTTGCCTTCCACAGTTTCCAATGACAAGGCACAACGAGAACAAGAAAGAAAAAAAAAAAAGCTATGGTTTTGGGCTTTATTTAAACCATGGTCTTTCTAAAAGAAGAGCTCACAATTTTTCTCTCCTTCATTGCTAAATATACTGAGTACTATTAAAAAAAAAGTCATTCCATGTGCTGGAGACTATCCATAAGGGACATTACTTTAAATGCTTTCTCTATTGTGGCAGCAAAGAAGCCATTAGATCCCACTGCAGAGCAGGGAGGGACACCACCTCCTCTCCTGAATTTATGATCTGGGAGCTAATGCTCTAATAGAAATGGTTAGTGACTAATGAAAAAATAGAGAAAGCAGACAAGCTTGGCCATACTCTGGGAAGTTCATCAATATGCATTTTCCCATAATGCTCAAAGATATTTCCCATAAGAGGGCAGGAATCAGGCTGTAAGATATGAAAGCATGAAGCAGATATCCCTACCCCATTTACCCTGAATACTCACCATCACAAAGTATCCCTGGACACTCCAGAAACCATAACTCATACTTTAAAGTCTGAACCTGGAATAAATATTTCATCATCCTCCTAAAATTTCTCCTCTAGCTTCAGTGAAGCCGTGCTTTAAGATCTGGGGTATCAGATTTCACGTGGGAAAAAACCCTTCCCTTTGGAGATGTGGATATATAGGTTCATTTGCTTTTTAACTGTGGGTGTGGGAAGAAGTAGGTCTGCTTATACAGAATACTCCTTTGCAGCTAGCTATGAAATGGGAGAGAGCAGATTTTAGCAATGTTCGACAAACTGTGGTGAAGGACTAAATAAATAAATAAATAAAATATTCTGTTCCCTGCATTTAATTAACTGAAATTGGGGGAAGAGACACACATGAATAGCAGAGCAACTAATTTGCTGCCATTTGGCTGAGTCAAAGCCCCAGCAGCATCCTGTGTGTCATTTACCTGGCTTGGTGTTGCTAGGAAGCCTTTTGCTAAACCCAAATTTTAGCTGAGAGGTTTCTAAAGCACATCAGGTCACATAATGGACAGAACTTGAGTTGAGTAGGGATAAGTTAAAGTCTTTAATTTGTTCATCTTACCCCTGATTTAACTTTTCCTTAAGCAAAAACAGGTCAACCAAACCAGGAATATGTGAACTAGGAATCACACATCTAAAAAAAAAAACAATTAAAAAAATAGTATAGAGCCTTGATTGCTTGCCTCTACACTCAAATTCTCCATGTCCAGCTGCAGGATGGTTGCCCAAATAATTTCCCAGGTTTGGAGACTATCCACCACCACACAGCTGAAGGTTCTTGGTACCTTCCACCTGGAGGTTTTCACACACACACAAACAATACTAGAGCATGGTGCAAAGGCCCCTTCTCCAGGCTGAGTGTGAGGTGAAGGTTTGCATCTGTCAGAGGCTTTAGCTAATAGATCATCAATGATCTCCTTTGCAAAAAAAAAGTCTTTGGAACTCATACAGAGGATGCTGAAGACCAACAAAGCATCTCACATTAAACTGAACATGGCTTTAGCACAGACTTGAGCATGGCCCGTCCCTGTTAACCTCTTGCCATGATGTCCATCACAACTTTGACAGCCCTTTCCCAGACAAAGCTGTGCTGACTTTGGAGCTAGCAGAAGCAAGGGTTACTTCCAATGAGCAGTTTGGGCATGGCCACCCTGCTCACCACCCACAGAAGCAAAGCTCAGCTGTCCACCAGAAGGCCAGAAACTTCTGGTTCTTGTCTAGTTCTACTTGCTGACAGAGATGGAGCTAAGGAAGGTGAGTGGTCAGACCAGGTAGTTAGGATAGTATCCTTTTTATACCTCAGTCTGGTAAATAATAAACTAAGACTCTGCCTCCCCTTCCACAGGATGCTGTCAGGAGGCCTCTGTTTTTCCATATTCCAAGCTATTTGGTGTCTCAGCCAGCAGATCTTCCCCCACCATCCACTTCTGCCACCTCTCTTTCCAAGCCTGCTCTCAGGGAAAGCATTAGCATTGCAGTGCCACACTCAGTATCAAAAAGGAGGGCTCAGAGCATGGAAAGAAGGAGGAAAATACTCTGATGTGACTGGACTGGATGAGAAACTGGTAAAACAAAACCTGATCAGTCTTCTGAAAGGGGTAGTTGCAGGTAGAGGTGGGGTTAGTGCCAGAGTGGAATAAATCTGTGTATATTCTCATGCCTTCACAGAATACTCTCCAAAAGTGCTTGGAGGCTTCTTGCACAGACCCTGACTGGAGCCATTCCTGGCTGGAGCAGGCAAAGAGCTGCTGTGGGGTTCAAGTTGCTCTGGGCTGTGTTTCTCTCATCCTCTCTGCAGAGGAAGGTTTCAAAGCCAAAGCAATCAGAGTGCAGAAATATTCCTGTGTTTTCATGAGCTGCTGCTATAAACTGGCTCTCCACCATCTTCTAGAGACACTTCCACTGCACACAGAGATGCAGAGGGAACTGGGAGATAAACTTTGTGTGAAACTCCACACTCCAGACCTTACATCTGCTCAAAGGATCTGCTGCTGCTTTTAAATCTATTCAAGAACCAAGGTAACAGGGTAGCAGGGGATTTTATGAGAAAAGGGAGGATTTTTATATATCCAGATGAACTCTTCACTGCCTGTGCCCTTAGCTCAAGTGCCCCAGATGCATCAATATGCATCACTGGACGTGCAGCTTCTGGGGTTCACTGAACCCCTTAGCAGGAAAAACCTGCAAGGCAGGAGCTTGTGCTGAGTGCAGATAACTCTGTTGAAACACCAAATCAGCCAAAAATAATGGAAATGCAATCAGCCTTGCTAAGATCCTCCCTGCTCTTCCACCACATTTACACTGGGCAGAGTATTGATTCAAGCCCATTATTTTCAAGCATCATTAAGAGTACAATGAAGAGTGATAAATTATTATTTTAATGGGAATATAATGGCATAAAGACACTTTTGAAGTAATTAAGCTCTCAGCCTTCGGAGTTTGGAGAGTCTTTTTGCCATCAAGATCATGCAATGCTGACACTAGTGAGGCTTGGGACGTGCCAAGGGGGATTGAGTGCTGCCTGGAGAAATACTGGCAGGGAAAGGATCAGCTCCCAAAGAGGGAGGAGCTGTCTTCAGGACTTCTGCTCGGTCACTGCACGAAAGGAGCATGGGATTGCCAGGAGGGGAGAGCAGCAGACAAAATCTTGGCTGCAGTGTTGGTTAAGTGTTGCTGCCCATGACTAACAGGCCCAAAAAGTGTCCCCTGTTATTTGCACAGTTCCCTTTGCCTTTCCTGCCACAAGAATCACGGGAATATGTTTCTGAAGTGAGGTGCCCATGGCTTTAAACCCCATTCCCTGCCTAACACAGAGCTGCTGATAACATCCTACAGAGCACAGGCTAGTTATAGGGAGTCACACTCTTGTGTGCCTCAGTTTACCAAAAGCAGTGGATGGGATTCTCTAAAATCTTTTCATACACATTCAACCACATCAGATCTAGAGTATTCCTGCACATGAAGTGCTCTTCACACTCCCCTGCAGCCAGAAATCCCAAGAACAACCTTGGGTTCTCCCAAAGGAGAGACACAAAAGAAGGTGTGAGGACAGGTGAGAGCTTCCCAAAAAAAGCCAGGCAGATGCTCACTTCAATACCTTTCAGGCCATGGATGCTGCACTGGGAGAGAGGTAGTGCCTGGGCAGCCAGAAGCCAGGCTGCTTTGGGGTCAGCATGCACTGATATGATAAATAATCTCATGGCCAGGAGGCTCTGAGTACAGGGTGCTGTCATCTGCTGAAGAATTTCTGCTTTTCCATATTAAACAGGATGAAAGCATCAATCAGGTCAGGGATGGGAAAACATAAAACTCATTTCAGTAAATGGCTCCAGAGCAGACGTTTTGTGCAAAGCTGGGAGATGTTCATGTAGAAGGTGCTGTAATAGAAAACAAAGTATTATTAAAAAGTCCAATTGTTTAGCTGTGGGGATTCAGGACACTAAATTGAGCTCCTCCTTTCTCAGTCCAAATTATTGTAAACAGACTTCTGGATTTGACCAGGAATGTCTTCTGAGTCTTAAATCTTCTAAAAAATCAACTGCTTCTCTTGTTACACAGTGATTTATACAAGGATTATCTCCTCTCATTAGTCCCTCATGATGATTAAAGACTAAAGTAATGACCACTAACTCTGGGATTAAAGCTTAAATGTCACTGCCTGGAACCAAAAACAGCAAAAGGTGGCTGCAGGAATACTGATGTGTCATTCTAATGAAGATAAGGGAGTAGCAGCCAGGCAGTGATTAGGACACGATATGGGGAGGGTTCTGGGTGGAGACCAGAAGGGATCATGTGCCAATTAATTTAAAATTAGATTGAAGAAGGCTTGAGCTGCAATCTCTTTTCTGTAAGTGCAGCAACTGGTTGGCTGAGGAGAAACAGCTGACATTGCATGAGAGCTAGAATTTTTTTAATGCAGAGTCTCTCAAGAATAGCTAATACAGTTCACTTTTGATGAGATGTTTAATTAGAAGCAAACCCATTGGTGAGCCTACATAGAGAGGTTTCCCCACAGTTTAGGCATAGTATAGCTACTTGGCACTCTTGCAGCCTTACAGATCGTAAGAGCAGTGAACTGCAAAACAATGAGGCTAGAGGAGACCTCATAAAATTTAAAACTGTAATCATGTAATTCTTGGTAGTCACATTTTAAGCTCTTGAAAGTAAAATGGGATGGAGCTGGTAATGTTACGGTGGTTTGTGGAGAAGTGACAGGAGAGAGGTGTTTGTCACCTAGCACTGGTTAATGCAAAACAACCATCACGTGTCCACAGTGCCCAGAGCTCATCCAGGGCCCTACCAAATCCTTAGGGGTCAGCTCTGTCAGATTCCATGTGCTGAAGTCTGTCCCTGAACCACCTAGCTCAGTGTTACAGCAGCACCTGCAGACTGCAATGCCACTTGCTCTAAACCCTCTGGGACAGTCTGAGTTCGGCAAAACCTGGCACAGAGGGGTCCTGGTCTGTAACTGAGGCGTTCACTTGCTGTAATGGTGCAGAGATCTCCCACTGATGGTTTGAAGAACATGATGTGGCAGAGAGTTTTAGTTCATCTGTTATCCTGCAGTACACAGGTAGATGCAAGGTCCGTAGTACAGATGTTGTCCTCTTAAATAACATTTTCACCAGTGGGTAACACAATCTTTGCTATGGAGATCCCTCTCACCTTCCCACACAGAGAGGACCTTCCCAGTCTTGCTGCTTGGCCCTGTGCTGGAGATGCTGTTTCTTCATAAGAAGGGGACCGAGGGGTTGGGATACAGTTTTTCTCTGGCAAAACCATCTTTTTCTGGACACCCGCCCTCTGTGGAGGGGGTTATTTATTTAACAAATAAAACACAGCCCTGTCATTTGGTACATTCAAAGTATTGTTTCCTCAGAGGGATCTTTATTAGCCAGAGGTATAAGAGCATCTCTGGCAATGAAGGATGACAAATTAATTACATTAACATTTTCAAAGTGTCTGGAAGATTTAACCTGCTCTATATGTTCAAGTAAATTAATAGTTAATACGATCTAGAAGAAGAGACAAATGTCACCACAGGCCAGGGCATTATAGAGGGTAATGCCCACAGGCCAGGGCATTACCACTCCTTCTTCACTGGCACTCACGATCTTCATTTGAGTGGTGAATACCCAGCTGGATGTGCACACACCATTGGGTTTGTTGGTGATGCTGATCACTGGAGATTTTCCTTTTGCACCAGATGGAATGGTTCCAATGACAGGGACAGGGAGATGGTAAAGACAAACAGGGTTTCATTTTTGTTGGGGTTGTTTTTGGTTGGTTGGGTTTTTTTACATATTTAATGAAGGAAACCGGTGGGAAACTTTGAAAGGGATGTAGCAGACAAGTTCAGGACAGCTGAATTTTGTATGGAAGATGCTGTGAGAGTCAGTACAGGTACATGGGGCTGGAAGAAGGAGTGGGACAGGAAAACAAAGCTGGAGACAAACATGTTTAACATTGGAGGGAGAAGCAGCCAGTGCAGGGATGAGCAAGAGCTGTGAGTACACACACAGCAAGGCAAGCAGGTCCTTCTCTTTGCTCAGAGGTAACTCCCTGCACAGCCCTTGGCAGGAGGAAGACACATGATCAGCCTTCCATTTCACCTCTGCACACATCATTTTTCCCATCTGCAACATGACAGAAATGAATATTCCCCTGTGGCTGGGGAAGTGAATTTTTGATTGCTGCAGGATGCTACAGGAATGCAAAATGGGTTGCTATGAAAAGTGTGTGCGCGTTTATTTTGCGGCTGACACACTTTCCCCAGGCAAGGCAAAGGAGAGGTGACTGGGTGAGATGTAGGACACAGAGCACAGCACACATTTTCAAGGCAGGCCAATGCTGCCACATTTTGCTCACTGCTTGCACCCAGGAGAGTGTGCCACAGAGGGCACAGCACCCTCCTTTCCCTTCCACAGAAATGCCTCACTCCTGTAACCTTGTACTTCCCAGGAATTTTCCACCTGCCCTGGTTGCTGGAACATACACAGAAAAGAGGTATTATGGAGAGTTGGTAAATAAGGATGGGGAGCCAGAAGATTTATATTCCCTGCTAGGAAATCTTTTCAGTGACTCCATAAAACATAGTTCACAGAGCCATAGGGAATGACTCAAGGGTGGCATCAAAGGGTTTGGTACATCAGATACTTCCTGTGGCCTGGACCAGACTCTGTGGTGTTCAACAGGAGAAACATTTTGGTTAATTATAATATTTTGTTTCATACTGTGGGAGCATCAAAGAGCCTGAAACAGATCACGGACACACTGTGCCCATGGAAAGGCACCTCTGTGGACCACAAACTTCCAGTGTCTTCTGAATATGAGGGCCCAGAATCTTCCCTCCTGGTCTGCAATACTTCTAGAGTTTTCTGAACCTGGTATTTCTGACTGGAGAAATCCTTCAACTTTTTGAGTGTTTCTCCCCATCTTCCCACCTTCTGTGCACAGGGTGCCCCAACACCAGACCAGGGCTCTGCAGGAAGAAACCTCTGACCAGCGCTCAGCCTTTCAGGCCTCCAAAGGACCCTTCAGCAGGGCAAAGAAACTGCACTTATTCAGATTTATATGGCATTGAGGACAGCTTTAGGTGCTTTTTCCATCTAGATCAGACAGAGTGGAGAACCATTGCAATGGAGAAGTGGTTTGGCAGCAGCTCAGCTCTGTGGGGATGTGTGGAAGGAAGGGAGGAACCAGACCAAAACTCTTACCAAAAGGAAAAAATCTGAATCAATAACCTTCCCTCCCTCTTCCCAGTCAATACTTCTCTCCCCAAAGACATCACCTGACATTTTTGAGCATTTTTTTTCAACCTCTCCAATCAATTCCCAACTTCTGCCTGACTCTTAACAGGAATCTCAGAGGTTTTGAGACACAAGGCAGAGAGTTGGCTTTGGATGACGAGCTAATTCCCAACAGCTCCTGCTGAACAGGCACGTGGGCAGCATTTAATGCTCTTCCAGTGAGCAACTGCACTGTGCTTCTGCTCCTGCCAAAAGGCTGCACTCTCCACTATGTGCAGATTTACAGCAGGGCTCAGATAAATGGAGATGAGTGCTTTTATTATCTATGTGGAACCATGCAAATGCAGAGTGCAGGTTATGAGGTGATAGAAAAAGGCTTCATTCAACGAGGCAGAAGAGCCAGTTCGGGAAGTAAACAAAATGTTGGCACTTTCCCTTGTAGATGTGGTGATAGAGGGGGAGGACGATTTCCACCTGTGAATGTGGTTTCCAGAAATGACAGTAAAAGACCCCAGGGAAATGTACTTGCAGAAGTGAGTTTGATGAGCAGAAGTCTCATCAGAAAAATAGAAAGACTTTAAATAAAAAACAATGGGAAATGGAAAGATGCAGTTTAACCCCTGGAGCTCCTCTGACTGTGGTTAAAAGTTTCTGTTGAAGTTAGGTAGTGCAGCTCACACCTATAAAAAAACAGAGAAAGCCAAAACAGTCAGACTCTGAGAAATCAGACAATCCACTTAAATATAGATATTTCTGCCAACTCCCTGCATCACAGATCAAGAGATGGCAGATATTACCCAGGCTTTCTGAAAGATAAGATGGAACTTGCTCATGCAGGAAGGCCTGGGAACTGAAAAAACTCATGATCTCTGGCTTTTATCCAACACAAAACAAGAAGCCCCAGGAACCACTGGAGGAAGAAGGCTGGTGAGATGACCAATGCTTCCTGTGAAAATCAAGAGCACATTTTTTTGTAGCTGTAGACTGAGAACCCAAAAACAGGATCACATTTTGAAACAAGGCTATGGAGGCAAAAGAACTTGGAAGTTTGTTCCTGGAAGCAAGACTTATGCAAGTCACACAGTGACTTCAGCAGGACTGGTCATGTGAATAATCAGTACTCACATGCATGGGGGTAAGCCCCTGGATGGATAAAAAGTAAGTTAAATATAGCATTCATTAGGGTGAAGAAACTGAGTTTAATTTCATTTAATCTAAAACAATTTTGTATCCGGTTAAGGGGCAAGAATACATCCCCACTGGCAATTTCCCAAAAGTGTCATCAGCAGGGTAGTAGTTTAAGAGATTCATATGATATTATCTTTAGACATTAATAAAGTGTTTAAGGATTTTAATGGCAATTAAGGCATGGTCAGGGACATGACTGAAGACCCTTGATTCTTGTTGACTTGGCGAGTCACTAATGCTCAGCACCCAGACCTTGGTGTGTGATGGGATCACACCCTCCGGAGGCAGAAGCCAATAAGTAAATTATCAGCTGAGTAGACACACTAATGATTAACTCCTATTAATGTAGTAATTGTGAAGCTATTAGCAAAAATACCCAGAATCTCTTACTCTGCCACTTTTAAATGTAATCCTTGGAGCCAAACACCAAATTGCTTTGCTAATTAGGAAGATTTGGCTATAGAAAATAATACTAAACTCATGTATATAATCCATGTCTCCTCCTTAAAGCAGGATTGGGTACACATAAGCTATTTCTACCCAGTATTTATTCACACTGTTCTTAAGAACACTCCCCTTTTTCCCAGTTCTTTATTATCCTTACTGTTAAAAAACGTTATCGTCATCTAAAATTTTTCTATGATTTAAGCCCTATATACCCAGGGAAGGGGAGTAGTATATTCTGTTACTTTCTGCAGCAAGAGTAATTTCTATTTTCAGACTCTTTTTCTCCAACTTGAGAAAACCCAGTCCTTTACATGTATTTTTTTTTTTTGGACACTGTCCCCAAAGGAAAAATGTAACTTAGAGGAACCTGGTCATTTCTATAAGAATTTTTTTTCAACATTTTTCCCTCTAAATCTCTTTTTCCAGTCAGTGGTAAATGAAGAGCAGTAGGAATGGATTGGTCATTGTCGTTGTGGATTGATTCTGTTCTCCCCTCTAACATGACTCCATTGGCCTCCATGGGATTTGGGTCCTCTCTCATTTCCTGTCCTGCTGTCCTTCTGTCCTCACACACCACTGCAACCATGGCTGTGCCCTATGGACTCAGATTTGGGGAACTTCCAGCCCTGCAGAGCTGCTGCTGCCCAGGTTCGCTGCCATTGGATCTCTCCTCGCTCAGCCCTTAAAGCAAATTTCATCAGTAATTTGGGCTTGGCTCATCATTTGCCTACTGAGCACTCTCTGACCTCCAGTATTTCACCACCTAGCAACATAAAGCAAACAGGTGTTACTGGAGCACCATCAAACCCAGTTTAACCATTTGCAATGAATGGCTGACAAAAGGGATCTGCTGAAAGAATGAGACTCTGCTCACCAATAATTGCATTTCTTGCAAGAACTGTGAAATGTTCAGCTATAAAGAAACTCAAGTTATTCCAGATCTTCCTTTATTCTGTTTTATTTGACCTATTTTGACATGCTTTTTCCTTCCCCTTTTTGCATGTTTCTAGCAGATGATTTTAATCTATAGAAGTGAGACTCTGAAAATCTTCAGCTGAAAAAAAAGAGATTTCAATAAAAACTGGAATCCTTTAAATTTATGAAAGGTAACAATGTTTTTGAAATACTGCAAAGCTTCACAGCTAGTAGTCTGTATTTTACAAGCTAAACATGTCTCTGTGAGCAAATTTACAACCATATTTACCTGCCTGATTTGCTGCTATGATGAGTTTAATAAAAAAGAACAGCCAAAGCAATGGAAATTCTAGTAAGAAAATATATAAGACCCTTTATATGGCCCTGTTTGGGCTTGCTGAAGCAGTCATATTTTTAATTACCTTCACCTAGGCTGATTTGATTCATTATGATTAGCTCAGGAACAGGGCATGATGTCATCAGTGACTCTTCAGGAGCAAGAGAACAAACAACACTTAATTTTGATAGACTCTGAGGACCCGGTACCAATTGTTTGCTTCAGTGTTGAGACTTTCAGGCCAGGCACAGCATCCCTTGTGCTGCACCATGCCCATGGTGATAGACTGTCCCAGGACACCCTGGTGTGCAGGTGTTTGCTCTCACAGCCCGGAGGTGGGTCAGAGTGGATCAACCAGACACCAGGAGATGTTGAACAAAGCCCATTCCCAGTGCCTGGGGACACGTGCTCACATTTGTTGTTGGATTTCTTCTCAGTTCAGCAATACTTAAACACCCCAAATCATAGAACGATAGAATCCTAAAACGGTTTGGGTTGCAAGGCACCTTAAAAATCATCGTGTTCCAAGCACCCTGCCATGGTCAGGGACACCTTCCATGAGACCAGGTTGCTCAGAGCCCATCCAGCCTGATCTAGGAATGAGAACAAAGATTCATTGGGCCAGAAAGTGTATGGGCACATGAGAAAAGATAGAGTCTACCCCAAACAGGCAAAAGGAACAATTAATATTTATATTTCATTATAGGGAAACAACTTCTAGCCCAGAGCAGCAGGGGGATCCTGGAACTATTGCCACCACAAGCCTGCCCTTTCATGAGTGTTTCCCTTCCATCTCAGACCTACAAGCTGACAGAGTTCATTTCCCCACCTCTCTGGGCTGCAGCCCACACCAGTTCCTAAGGGATTTGCTCCTACAGGGAGCAGAGAAGAGCAGTGGGTCTCCACCCTGTCACAGACTTTTCCCTGATGAGACTCAGGCAATTACAAGTGGGGAACAGAGCCTGAGCACCATCAGAGCGTTGCTGACTCCACTTTGTTTGTTGTGTCTGTGCTCACCAACCTGGCACTGTGGAGCAGAGACTTCTGACTAATTTGAGGAAGCATCATCCAGCAAAATTTATCACCTTGGGGCGAGCACGGGTGCAGCCAGCCCCCACAGTAGGGGTGTGCAGAGGAGGCACTGACATCAAGGAATTCATTTTCTCATATGAATTATTGGTATAAAGAGACTCCTGCACTGCCAAGGACCTGAGATGAGAGCCACAAGCAGGATGACAGCTCCTCTGTTATTCCCCAAGGGTGCCATGTCTGCATGCCCAGCGCTCACACTGCAGCTTCTGCAGTGAAAGCACAACCCGAGACTGGCATTTGCCAGCAGCTGTCTTATATGGATATGCTTGGCTTGATCACTTGCACAGTCAGCCTAAGAATAGCTTCCTCTCTAACATCTGATTTCTCTTAAAGGATAAAAATAAAACAATCAGAGCCTGGATATAAAAGAGCAAACCGCTGAACACTGCACTGCATGCATCTATGTTTAATGAAGGAAAATTTCACTTTACAAGGGGCATGAGTTATTTGTGTCAACCATATTTGGCCTCAAGATCAGTATCTTAGCTGCCACTTCTTCTGGTCTGACAGCTAAATGACTTTTCTTATTACAGAGCGCTTCAGCGCTCCGATCATCCCAGGCAGTTCAACATTTATCACGACCCCAGTGGGCTTGCAGCCTGTGACAAGCTCTCCTAGCCAGTGCCCAGGAAGGATGCAGGCACCATCACAGCCAGAATCATGTTGAAACAGCTTTTTGGAGGCAGGCACGTGTCTCAGAGCATGGTTTGTGCCATGTGCTTGACCTCAGTGGCCAACAACAGACCTTGGCTGGTGTTAGTTGTAGCTTGAGAGTCCTGGGGCCATATCAGGCAGCCTGAGAAAGCTGCTTTGTTTAGACATCCAAAGGTCGTGATGTATCTGTTCAAGAGCACTGTGGACAGCCCAGTTTAGGCTTTCCAGTCCAAGTGCCAAGGTCCACTGCCACTGGACACAATTAGTCACAATACTTAGCCCAGGTGAATTGAATGTCGGCTATAAACAGCACTTGGTCCCTCTCCTTGTCCCCTCCCTATTTGCAATCTGCATTCTATAAGCATTTCTCCCATATTGAATCCTCACAGGACATCTGCAGTACATGAAACCACTTATAAAATAGATTTTTATTTTTCTCTTCAGAAACAAACAAACAAGAAAACCTAAAAAAACCAAACCAGTGGGAAATCAAACGTTATCACTATTTTTCCCAGGACAGTAAGACTGAAGGATTCACAAAACAAGGAGGAAATGCTGAAATCAAGATAAATTTTTATTGTTTGGGGGTTTTTGATGCCACAAGCAACAGACCTGTCTCTGCTGTGCCAGACCACCTGTCACCTTAATAAGACATGTTTCCTGGTTCAAAAATAGAATAGAGCCTGCTGAAGTCAGACACGAATTAGCATGTATGCTGAACAACATGATTAAAGTCAAACCTTCTACCAACTGCTGGGGGCTGTAGTGCAAAAATCCGAGTGTTCAGAGGAGGGTGTATCAGTGCCAGGCTCCTGACAAAACCTGGTCCTGCCTTGTGCTCCCTGACAGCGGTGACGTCAGGAAGGGGCGAGAGCCCTGCAGGACAACCAGTAGTGCAGGTCAGCAGCCCAGCACCAGCTCGAGCTGTAACGCTACGAGACAGCTTTGTGAATATACTGAATATGAATGTAACTCAGATTATAGGAGTGGGGAATGTGAAACTTGGGGATCTGAGGATCAAAACCTGTTGTTGCCAGGAAGAGGTCCTATCATGTCTGATACCTCGCAACCAAGCCACTTTTTGTCCCATCAAACCACAAGAAAGTGTTTCTAATCTTACCAGCTTCTTGTCCTGAATCTCCTACACATTTGCCACCAAAAGCAAATCAAAATCAGCAAGACCTTCCACAGGTGGGAGAAGGGAGTTGTCACTATCTCCACTTCATTCCTGAGACATTGGGCACCAATAAGCAATTTGACAGATGTCACATGAATTGTTTGTGTCAAAATTGGGACCTGGGTGCTCTCCTCCTGAGTGCCAGCCTGATCCCCTCAGCAAGGGTCGGGTTGTACACCTTGAAACATGTTCTGTGGCAGCTGAGTTTAGCTTGATTTTGGTTGACAATTTTTCCCATTCTTCTCTTTCTCTCTTCTTAATTACATTTGATTTTTCTTCAGAAGAGAATTCTTTTCCACGGTCACATTTTTATGGGAATTTTAATGAGTCACTTGGCATGACATTAATCACTGAAGTTTTAAAATGTCTTCAAATTGCATTTTCCTTCCTCTTGAATACCAGCCACACATTTTTGTTTACAGTGAAATGCTAGGAAAAAAAAATCCTTCAGCCTATTTTCCTCAGTACTAATTGGGGGTTTATTGCTGCTTCATTTGCTTACAATTGAATCAAACGAAAACCTCCATCCTTTTTTCATAGTGCTGCTAATTGAATTGAGTGGGTTATAATGATATTACTGTATATACACTAATGATCATTTTTTAAATAAATAAATGAACATTAAATGTCTCTAAGGAAAGTGACTAAATAGTTGTCTGCATTCTTTTCTGAAGCAGGTTTTAGATCTATTCTCAAAAAAATGTTCACAGCTCATTTCTGCACTCAGCTTAACAAAGAAATCAGACACAGGTAGCACTGCTGGTGCAAGGTCCAAGAATGGGATTTTCCAAACAACCAAGGAAGCTGGAGTGCCTGTTTCCAATGGAGTTCTATTGGGATTTTGGCACTTAATTTCTATAGATCTCAGGGAACAGCATTGCATCTGACACTACAGCTGGCTGATCTGAACAGCCACAGACGGGACCACAGGCTTTACCTGATCAGTTCAGTACTTCTCATTAGTTATAAACTCAGAATTTATTTTGTAAAAATTGCTTGTTCAAACAGCCAAGGCTGCCAAAAACCTTTTATTGTATCTGGTGATGACTCATGGAGGGTGTTTTTTAAGGTTCTCATCAATGTAGCCCCAAAAGAGCATCTTGCTGCTTCATCTACATCAAGATGAACTGTTGGTGCTGATCTCTCAGGTTCCTCTGTAGGATGCTGGGAGGGGGGGAGCTTCATATTTCTTTTGATCTGTAAAATTTTTTGTTCAGCTGATGTGTTTTTAGAGAAAATAACATTTTGCAAATTCATGGTCTCATTTAATCCTTCCCTAACTGCAGTGTTTTAATCTAGACTATATTACCTAGATATTTAAAGCAGGAATATGATAAAGACATCACCCCTTTATGGGTGGAAAAATTGTCCCCATATTCATCTTTCCATTTGGTACAGTGTTTCTTGGAGCAGACCTATTTTTCATCTGTAAATGCACTGCAGCTATTTCATGGACAATCAGTGCCAAAATCTGCCCTCATATAATCTCCTTTTAACTCCCAAGAATTCCAGGAACAGCAAGAGGAATATTTGAATTATACAAGTACACAACGTTTAACAGAAGAAAAATTGGGTTTGTCCAGCCTGGAAAAGAAAAGGTTTAGGGGAGATCTTTCAGTTTCATTCCAGTGCCTAAAGAGGCCACAAGAGAGATGGAGAGGGATTTTTGATAAGGGCCTGGAGAGGCAGGATAGAGGGACTGGCTTTAAACAGAAAGATTATAGATTTAGACTGGATATTAGGAAATAATTCTTGACCCAGAGGGTGGTGAGGCACTGGAACAGGTTTCACAGAGAAGTTGTGGACGGCCCGTCCCTGGAAGTGTTTCAGGCCAGGTTGGATGCAGCTTTGAGCAATGTGGTCTAGTGGAAGGTGTCCCTGCCCATGGCGTGGGGGTTGGAACAAGATGCTGTTGAAAGTCCATTCCAACACAAATCATTCTGATTCTATGAAACATGACACCTAAAGCAAAAAAAAACCAAAAAAAAACAAAACCATGAATGGGCAGGAGAAAATTAATTGGATTTATGTTCAGTGTACAAGGATTAAAACCACCACCTGAAATGTTCAAGCAGTAGATATAAAGCAAGCCAATGAAGGTACTTTTTCAGAAAGCTCATAACCAAACAACCAACTTACTGCCACAGGACACAGCTGTACCTAAAACTGGGAAAATGTCCATGTGGGGTTTACAGATATTTACAGGAGCTACTTGAAGCTGCTGAGTACAATGATCTGGATGAAGTCAGTCAGGTTATTGACTGCTACACACCAGGAGGGAAAGACTCCCTTGGCACTCTTTATGTTTGAAATATCCTTTCTCTGAACTTCCCTGGGGCCGTGAACCAGGCAGCCCTTTGTTGTGGTGGTTCTTATGTGTGCTCTCATGTAGTCTTTATCGTTAAACACAATAGATGAAGGGCACTCTCTTGAAGATTATTTAAATGCAGAGGTTCTAGGTCAGTAGCCATTTAATCCAGTCCTCCTGAGAGATTAAGTGTTGGGTTGTTTGGGTTGGGTTTTTTTTCTTTGAAAGATGTAGCATATTTGCAAAAATGTACCTTGAATATAAATGAAAAATATCACGTTAAATAAATTGCAAGAGGATTTGCTTCATTGAGTTTGTTTGTAATTTACTATGGAATTACTACTAGAGCAAATCTATCGGTGACACTTTATATTTCACTGGAACAGCCACCTAAATAAGATGCAATACAGTACATTGAATTTTTATGTACTTACCTGTAGTTGGATAATAAAGCATGAATTATGACATGAGTATACTTACGTACTGTACTTAATAGTCAATCATGTCAATTTTAATAACATGCTCCATAGAAGGATGCAGCCTGAGTGTTTTTAAAAATAAAGTATGTTTAACCTAATGTTCATATATTAATCCCCTAAAAGCTTGTCACTAACTTATTACTAGCCCTCTTTCCTTGGGTACATGTATAAATTATTGTTTAGTTATTGAAGGGCTGCTCATCACAAGGGCAGTGCTGCAGGCATTAAGGTTTCTTTTATACCTGCACAAAAACATTTATTTAAAAGCAATTATGCACATTTATATTTCATAGCAGTTCGGAGAAGAAACACATTTATGCCACAGGGTAAAGACTGACACATGCTGCTTTTGTCCTATCTGACTGCAGGCACCCAAATCATAGAATCACAGAATGGTTTGGGTTGAAAAAGGGACATAAATATCACCCAGTTCCAACCTCCAATGGGGACAGGAACAGCACATACGAGACCAGGTTGCTCAAAGCCCCATCCAACCTGGCCTTGAACTGAATGGCCCAGAGAAAGGGCCTTGTCCCTACTGCCTAAGGAGTGAAGACAGGGTAACAGGAGGAGCAGGTGTGAAGCCTCTGCACCCTCAAGGCTTTTCTTCTACCTAGATGCATAATTTCCCCAAACCTTCCCCTGGAAGGGACTGATAGAAAACCAGACCTTACCTGAAGCAGCAGACCTCAAATCTTGAACCCTGCTCCAGGGTCTGGTTGTTGCAGTCAGTAGCATCAATTTGAAGGCTGCTGCTTTGGAGCCTCTCTAACTGGTCTATCAACTGCTAATGAGGTAACCTGAGGATATCATGCACTGGGCTAAGCCATGTGCTGTGAGAATGAGATGAGGGAACTGCTGAGTAAAGGTCTTTGTGGTCATAGCAGCCCCTCTTCTGGCCTTAGGTACAATTCATTCAGCTTAATGGCAAACCTCCTCGTGACTGCAGCAGGACTAAATTTTCATGCTGCATGTTTATTTTTCTGACCAGTCACCAGCCTTGACCAAAGCCTTGTCTCCAGAGGCAATCCAGACTCAACACAGCTGTAGGTAAATTCTCAAGGGCAAAAGTTTAACATGTGGATGAACAAGGGATACATAGCCAGGGCAGATCCATCCCAGATCCAAGATCTCTATTTTTCTCTGCTTCTGTTCACCAAAACATTGTGTTTCTTCCTAAGCACGATGAATGAGTTTTACTAGTGATACAGAAATGTCACATAGGTAGGAAAGCCTTTACATTGCTCCTGCCTACTCTCGTGGTAATAATTTCACCCAGAGGACACAAACTGCACAGAAACCTTTTTCACACTTTTCTTCAAATGATGTGAAGCTGGAGTTGCACAAAGCCAAGGCACAGAGCTGGTGACACAGGTGCTGCTGGCAGGAGGTCCCAGGCACCAGCTGAGCAACTCTTGTGGTACTGTTTTGAAGAAAATATGCTGTCTCTTTTGTTTTCACCTCCCTCTGCTAAGACTAAACGGTTTCATGTTCTGAGGCACCAAGGCTCCCTGGCTCCTACTGACTTCAGCTGGAATAACATCTGTGTCTCACTTCTGGGGCCGTGGTGTCACTTCATCGAGGTAAAAAACTGACATCAGGCACCTGAATGCACAAACTCTTTCCTTAGTCTCTCTTCCACTGAAAATATCAGGCCATAACTCCTTAGTGATCTTCCCTTCCCATAAGTCACACCAAGTTAACCAGAAGATTAATCACATTAATATTTGTTCCCTTGAGCACACAGCTCTAAGACAAAGAATTGATCATTTGCTAAAACCCCAGCACAATGTCCTGGCCAGTGGCCCCAGGCACAATGGCCTGGTTACAGACATGTGGTGTGACATGGATTTAATCACAGTGAACACATGTGTCTTGCCAGCTAACTTGATTTCCCCTTGGAAATGAGTGCATTTTTTATCCAGATATCAGGATCTGCTTGGAGACCCTGTGGGTGGCTGGCTCTGTGGGGTGCCAACACTACTGACCATCTCCTTTTTCCTGCTGTTTGTATCTCATAGCAGAAATCCAGACCCTGTGAGCTCCCAGGTACCAGATACCTGCACACAGACATAGCTCCCCTCATTTCTTTAATCACACAGAATAGTTCCTCCCATGCTGCACTGTCAATAGAGTGTGAGTTCCAATGTGATCTCATCAAGTCCCTCTGCTAAATATTGCTCCCAGAAAAACCATCCCCACCTCCCCAGGAGCAAACTGGAGATGCCATTAGTGTCATCAAAGCTGCAACCAGCAGCCCACTGTGGCTTAGGGCCTTGCACATTAAGCAACACAAAGCAGATAGATTAGGTGCTATGTTTAAATACAAGGAGGTATATATGGATAAAGAAAATCATTAGTATCCAAGGCAACTAATTGTGATGGAACTTTTTGTTCATAACAAATACCAAAATAAGCTAAAGTGAAGAGACCAAAAAAAAAACCCCCAACCAACCACCCAGCCACAAAGGACATTGTTTAGTAAAAATACTCCTTTAATGGTACTTGAAGTGTCACATTTCAACCTCCACACAGAAACACTAGGAAATTGAAGGACATGTGGACAGCCACGCTCTTCATGATAAGGGTCTAGACAGCAATGGCAGGACAGACACACAGACACAGAGGCTGTGTATCCCCCTCATTCCCTGACCACCACTGTCCTGGCTCCCACCTGTTCCTTGATAAGGGGGATTCATCTGCATAGAAAATAATTTTCATTAACAGATGGCTGAAGAATGCTAAGAGCAAAGCAAGGATGTATGCCCTGTCACCTTAGCACTCTAACAGTCTTTTGTCCTTTCCTTTCCTTTCCTTTCCTTTCCTTTCCTTTCCTTTCCTTTCCTTTCCTTTCCTTTCCTTTCCTTTCCTTTCCTTTCCTTTCCTTTCCTTTCCTTTCCTTTCCTTTCCTTTCCTTT
>VZTH01009135.1:989574-1029569 GCA_013397815.1 Aleadryas rufinucha | reverse complement strand
TCTCCTCTCCTCTCCTCTACTCTCCTTTCTTCCAAGCACTTTTCCCTTGAACCCATGCACATTTGCACACAAGCACCCCTTCTAGGGAATTGTGCAGGTCTCCTATTGTTCCATGAAGAATCATTTCCCATTGATTTCACTCTGTTTCCCATGATCCTCACCTGATGGCCCCCATTCTTTTATGGGAAGAGGGTGATGAGTCAATTGCTGTTATTTACTTTTTTACAGCAAATTCTCTGCACATTCAAGGGTTTTAACCACTCTTTGAGAATATGTGGGTGTAAATAGGAATTACAGGAGGTTGCTGTGAAGGAGGCTATAGTGCGTATCACACAGAGACACAAAACCATCAGCAAGGTGCAGGCATGATATGTCAACTCTGATTCAGAGCAAGGTGCCAAATGGCACTGTGATGCAAAGGATGGTTTGCACCTCTAAATGGGTCCTGCTTCTGCACAATTAATATCCAAAGTGGGATACAAATGCTTAGGAGAGTTGGGTGAAGGGCTTGCAGCACTGGGGAGGAGATACATTCAGAAACCCAGGGATTGCTGCCAAACCTGTGGCTCCTTGTTGTTACTCTGTGAGGTCCCATTGGTCTCTTGAGCCTTTTGAGTGTAAATACCTCTCAAAGGAGCCAGGAATCCAGTTCCATGTGATACTAAGCAAGTGCTTATGTCTATTTTTTCTACTGCCAGTCCCATGTGTGCCCCAGGACAACACTGAGTCACAGAAACACAGAATATGCCAAGCTGGAAAGGACCCACAAGGATCATCAAGTCCAACTCCCCACACAGGACAGCCCCAAGAGTCACGCCATGTGGCTGAGACAGTCTTCCAAACGCTTCTTGAGCTCTGTCAGGCTTGGTGGTGTGACCAGTGCCCTGGGGAGCCTGTTCCAGTGCCCTGGGGAACAGTGCCCAGCCACCCTCTGGGTGAAGAAGCTTTTCCTAATACCCAACCTAAACCTCCCTAACACAACTTCAGGCCATTCCCTCGAGTCGTGTCACTGTCACCACAGAGCAGAGATCAGTGCCTGCCCTCCTCTTCCCCTCACAAAGAAGTTGTAACTGCAGTGAGGTCTCCCCTCAGTCTCCTCCAGGCTAAACAGACCAAGTGGCCTCTGCTGCTCCTCATAAGGCTTCACCTCTGGGCCATTCATCATCTTCATTACCCTCCTTCGGATGCTCTCTAATAAGTTTAATGTCTTTCTTATATTGAGCCACCCAAAACTTCACACAATATTCAAGGTGAGACCACCCCAGTGCAGAGCAGATCAGAACAGAGCAGGACAATCCCCTCCCTTGCCTGGCTGGTGATGCTGTGCCTGATGCCCCCCAGGACAGGGTTGTCCCTCCTGGCTGCCAGGCTACTGCTGACTCCTATTCAACTTTCCATTGACCAGGAGCCCCAGGTCCCTTCCTACAGCTGCTTTCCAGCCTCTCATTCCCCAGTCTGTCTGTACATCCAGGGCTGCCCCATTCCAGGTGCAGAATACAGCGCTTGCCCTTGTTGAACTTCGTGTTTGGTGATTGCCCATCTCTCTGATTTGTTGAGGTTTCTCTATTAAACAGGAAAAAAACGTCCAGAAATTCTGTTCTTCATTTCTCTCAGAGGTCACCTGTCTCATCCTTTTTTCTTCCCCTCAACAGATTGAAAACTCTTTTGCTGCCCAAGAAGGGGATCTGATATGAAATAGTGGTGAGCAATGTGAATGCTTGAAGCAGCCTCGGTTTTTTTGCCTGCCTTAAAATATCTGCTGCCAGACCCAGACACAATCACAGCTGAGAGTCCAAGGCTTCCTCAAAAGGAAAAATAACACAGGGAATTATCACCCCTGTTTACAACTATCTGAAAAGGGTTGTTTTCCAGTGGGAAAAAGGGGTAGGAATAGTTTAAAAGAAGAAGATTGTTCCATCAATGATTATTGCCCTGAGACTTGATTCTCTCAGACCCCAACCTGAGCTTTCACTGACCTCTGCCTGCCTTCCCACATAATAATTCCTATTATTCCTCCACTCCTTCTGCTCTGAACATGTATTCCTTCAAATCTGGTGTGAAGACCCGTACACAGTGTTTTCAGACAGTATTTCACCCGTGTTTTAAGTCATTGGGTTTGCATTTGGCTATGGTGAATTAATCCCCTCTTCTGACTAACGTGTCTTATCATGTGGTTGCCATCCCATGGCCACATCAAATTGTTGACTTGTTGCCCAGCTTTACTGATCAGAGCCTTTTTCCCTTCATCAGGCACTCTTACTGTCTAATTCTTTGCTTTCTTGCTCCTATCTCTCACTTTTTCTCCTTAAAATCCATACTGTATCTATAAATGCAGCTCCAAAGGTGAACCTGAAGCAAACCAGCCACGCTCAAAGCAAGTGCATTTCTATTTTTAGCAGCAAACATTTCGGTTGTGCTGCCGCAGAGGCTTTTTGAAGAGCTGCACCTTCAAAGAGGTCTTCACAGAGCCACTGAGCCAGAAAGTATTGAAGGGGTGTTGTCTACAACCCAGCGTTGCCAAGCTTATAATTCTTAAGCTTATAGCCGGAGGCAGAGCACGGGGACATTTGCATGGTTATATCTGTTTCTTTTCCTCCTAGAAATTGAAAAGAAGGAACACAGGGTGAAAAATTAATGCCAGAGCTAAAAAAAATACCCCAGTGCCTGCCTGTAATAGCACTCTCTGTCTCTTGCCCAGATATATATTTTTTAAATAAGCACCGAGACACATTTCATGTCCATTGCCAGGACTGGTAGCTTTTAACACCCGTCGGAGTCTTTTTTTTCCCCAAATAGATGTGAATATCTATATCCACCCTACTTATAGCAATGTAACCATGTTCAATTGCATTCTGCTTACTTAAAACTGCCCCTGACTCTTCTACTGGCGAGACCAGACTTTATATTCACTCCTGGCTGATCTCACTGAAAGTGCCACATGAGCTCAGCTAGACCCTCTCAGGAGAGGCTGTAGATGTTGGAAGAAGTCTCCCTGACACAGGCACTGTACAAACAGGGTTCTAAACCCTGCCCTTCACAATTTATTAATTTTAATATGGTTTGTTGATTTTTATCAGTGTCCATGGGGTGTTCTTTTTGAAGCTATCTTGTCTGATGTGAGTCCATGAAATTCTGGGTTCGCTATTCTGGAGGATATTAACAGGGCAGTTCTAAACCAATTTTAAAAACATGTGAGGGCCTCAGCACACTCCACATTGAATAAGATGGAGGAGGAAGGTGTGAATCATGAATATTGTCAATTCTGGAGAAATTCATAGTGTAGAAGGTTTTAATTCTCAGGTGGTTTTAACGTAGATAAACATTTGTATGCTGCCAATTATTTGCATAGCGGTTGTATGTGTCAGAAAAAGAGCATAAACAGACTGTCTAAATCCTCTGAAACTCAAATCATTTTATATTTACAAGTTAACTGCTAGTTAAAGAGAACAAAAAAATTTATATTTTCAAGTAAACAGTCTCTGAGGTTTCTCATAAAGATAGGCATTTGCTTTTGAAATATCATATATATTTTCTTTTTCCTAATTTTATTCCCTAATCAATATTTTGAACCATTTTTACTTCCCTTTCAATTGCCACCCCAAATGTGGCTGGATTTGAGCAGAACAAAGATATTTGTACCCCTCCCATATCCCAGTGAAGTGTTATCTTTGACTAAGTGGCCATTGATGTCCGTGAGACCTTTGCCTGGGTAAGGATTTCACTGACATCCCAGGATTTGTTTCACAGCTGCCGAGGCACACCACAGGCTTTACAGGAAAGTAGCACTGCAACTGCATAGCCAGGACTATCGGCTCAAACACTCCTTTCCCAAGAAAATGAGTGTTTCCCTGAATGCAAGAGCTCTGGGGAGATTTCAGGATTTTCTGACAGATTTTTAGCTTTTGCCATACTTAAGGTGAGGAACGTACCAACTCATGATTGTTGAGAGGTCTTCCAGCAGGAGAATGGTGTATTTGGGGGTCACATGACAGCAAACCTGCCCAGATATGCCAATATTCCAACCCATTTCCAGTTGCTTGTCACAGGTGATGGATCATTCCAGTGGCAATGGAGAATGGGCCATGCCAGCAGAGTGAGTTGCGTGGTGCCTGCTTTAGAGAAGTCCTGTGAGTACCCAGCTGTTTTTCATTTTCCCATCCTGTTTTCACATGTAAATCAATGGGTAGAGAAGGCACAATGAAATATCCCTGTTGTCATATGGATGATTTGTGGCTCTTTCATCTCAAAACCCACACTTGACCTGTAAAACAAAGAGAATATTAAGCTTGATGAGCCAATGCTCTAAGCTGACCTCTGTTGTTGTGCAAAGATAGGAATTTGCTGGTATTTTCAAATGCAGAAACATCTGCAGAGGTGGGTGGAAGGGAAGTGCTTTGGGTGCACAGATAATTATTGGGATTGTTACATGATAGATGAGGTTATTTTCTCAGTTCTGTGTACGAGTTCATAATGAGTCTAATCCCCTGAAGTAATGTGACATGCAGCCACTGCAAGTAAAAGGAAAGACCACCGCTGCCTGACTGTCAGACAGAAGATTCAATGGCCTTTTCACTCCAGAGAGGAAAACAAGAATTATTTATTCAATACTAATTTCTTTTTCCCTGCCCTGTAAAAGATAAGGATCAACACCAGCAAATCCCTGTTTACAAGATAAAGTAGGTACTGGATAGGATTTAGGAGCCTACACCACACCCTTGTGATTCCAGTGTGCTGCTCTTCAAGTCATTCCATAAACACTTCAATTACAAAGATGTTTCTTTTTCTATATTTCAATACCTTTTTTTTTTTTTTGGATGTTGAATCTCATATATTTTAAAAAGTAATTTGAAAAGAATATAAAATGTTTTAATTGATTTGGTGCTCAATGGAAGAACACACATATACAGTGTTCTTCAAAACCATTACAAGTGAGGGAAGAAAAGGGAGAATTTTCTCCCCATCATAGATCAACATTTTGAGTTCATTGTCCTTGACTTTGTAAAAATGCTTTTTATCTCCTGTTACCTTATTTTTATGCTTGGAATGAGGCAATATTTCTGAAATTCAAGTAGATAAAGTTATTGAGTGTACCCAGTGTGAGTGCAGAGCATAATAGCAAACTATAAAAGTAGAAAATCTGTTTATATGAGTTATGTCACTGCTCCCCCCATATCCTCCACCCCTTCTGGAGGACAGCACCAGCTCTAGATTATATCACACTGCTGTATGTACTTGAGCCCACTCATGGTTATAAAGGTGCTTGTTCTCCTCCATCTTGTGTTACTGATGTGTTGAACTGACATATTTCTGGCATATTCTATGTCCTATGATTCCTTGGAATTTAAGAAGAGGATTGAGTCCGGGCATGTTGACAAAAACGTCCACCAGTTTCACAGAAAAGTCAACTAAATTGTCATCTGTTGCACCAAGTTTCATCATCAACTCCAGCTCCTCTACAGTAGTTCCAGGTCAATAGTGCTGTTAGAAATTGCTTTAGAACACCAAAAAAAACCCTGTTGCAGCAGAACTCCCACATGTTCTTGGCTTAGAACCCATGCCCTCTCTTGCCACTTTCCCATTTAAGTTACATAATTTTGATGAGGAACCAGTTACATGTCATAATGTTCTGGTTTAACCCCAGCTGGCAACTCAGCCCCTCACAGCTGCTCCCTCACTCCCCCACAGCGAGATGGAGGAGAGAATCGGGACAGAAAAAGTGAGAAAACTCGTGGGCTGAGGTAAATACAGTTTAATAGGTAAAGTAAAAGCCTCATGTACAAGCAAAGCAAAATAAGTAAATAATTCACCACTCCCCATGGGCAGGCAGGTGTTCAGCCATTCCCAGGAAAGCCAGGCTCCATCACACCTAACAGGGACAGGGGAAGACAAACATGGTCATCCTGAACATCTCTCTCTCCCATTACCTTTATATTATTGAAGGTGATGCCTATCCTTGGTCTTAAAATCAAGAGTCAAACACGATTAGAAGGGAAAAAGGGATATTACCTCAGTATTTATTTTAAGGATCCTTGGTGCACCCTGTCCAGGTGGAACACACTGGAATGCACATCCAAATGCACCCACAATAGTTCAGGTATAACATTATAGGCCTTACCAATTAANAAAGCAAAATAAGTAAATAATTCACCACTCCCCATGGGCAGGCAGGTGTTCAGCCATTCCCAGGAAAGCCCGGCTCCATCACACCTAACAGGGACAGGGGAAGACAAACATGGTCATCCTGAACATCTCTCTCTCCCATTACCTTTATATTATTGAAGGTGATGCCTATCCTTGGTCTTAAAATCAAGAGTCAAACACGATTAGAAGGGAAAAAGGGATTTTACCTCAGTATTTATTTTAAGGATCCTTGGTGCACCCTGTCCAGGTGGAACACACTGGAATGCACATCCAAATGCACCCACAATAGTTCAGGTATAACATTATAGGCCTTACCAATTAACATATCTATCAAAGATTCCCCAATGAGAGGCTGAGTGAACCCCCCTCCCCAAGGAACTTTCCCCCCCTGGACAGGCCTATCTTAGCTTACAAAATGTGTTCCAGAAGACCTTGGTGTCTGAGGCTTCTGAGATGTTTGGTCTCCTGGCTTAACAGAATATTGGGTCTATGCTGGTTATCAAAGCTGAAGAATTGGAAGTATGTGGGCTAAAAGGCCCTTAAGAATACATAAAAGCTATATGAAACAGTATATGTAAAAGCAAAATCATCATCATGGCATCAAAGGCAGATTGCTGGGTGGTGGCTACTGATGTCTAATGTGGAAACATTATCCATGCATTTTTTCAGATATTACTCCAGTTCTTCATGGGACTATTTGCCAGGGTTGTCCACAGTTATACCAGTCTGCAGCCTCTGGGAAGTATTTTCAGCATGCCTTGTAAATCATAAGCATTTTTCAGTTATTTCTGGAGAGAAATGTTTCAGACTTGGAAACCACTTGTAAATTTCTTCCCATAAAAAGATACACAACATCAATATTTTATCCAATAGAATGGATCAGGTATCCTGGTGAAATTTTGGCTTTGCCAGGGTGTGATTGTCACCGAACCTTGCCTGTTTCCACCTCTTTGAACAAAGCAGAGAAACTCAAAGTGACAACTCATCTATGACTGACTGTGGTTCAGATCTGCCTTCACACAAGGTAACAGATAGAAAGAGCAGGTTTATGTCACTTTCAGCATTATCTCTCATCTCTTAAGATCCAGAAGAACAAGAGGTTCATACTTTCTCCCACTAGTTATAAATAACTCCCTGAAATTTAGCAGATCAGAGATATATTTGAAGGTTAAAGTCACTACATATTCAGGTAGGACGTCCTTGAATGTACAGTTCCCAGATTATTTGGCAGCCATTCCCAACCAGGACACCCATAAGTTGAAAACTGCTTCCCCCACTTTGGAATTGGTGTGCTCAGAGTTAACCAAAGGCCACATATAAGGATTTTAGCTAGGTACATTCCTAAAATTTAAATTCCCATCCTGTTTATATTCAGATATGCATAAGTCATATATTTCTTAGAAAACAAATCCTACATGGGAGCACAATCTTCCTCTTTAAATCTATGAACATCCTTTTAGATCAGAGGAAAATCTTCTACAGAAAAGTTTGCTTGAACCCGCATGGCTCAAAAGCTCTTGCTTGGTATGCACCTCATGCACAGAATTTCCTTCTGCTGAGCAGTACATGGAGCACAGGCTGTATCTGGTTTTAAATCGTTTGATATCATTTGCATTGTTCAAAAAAAGATTTTATGACATGTCCTTTTGCTCTGGTGATGATTTGTTGTTCTCTTGTGTTTCATTAAGCTATTATTTGTAAAGTGTTTTGTGATGCATTGCTTGAAAGCTGCAGTCTAAGCAATTTTACGGGCTGGAGTGACAATTCAGGTATCAACAGGGAAGGATTAATGATGCTAATTATTCAAAACAATTGTTTCTTTCTTTAAGCACTTTCTTTAGTGGGAGGGGTAAATTAAAATAAGTGAGTGGATGTTGTGTATAAGAGGTGTAAGCATTTCTGCTGATGGAAAATAAAAGAGGAAATCGAAGACCGTGAAAAATAGCTCCAAATAATATATATTGGAATACGACTCCTATATGTCATGTAAATTACTCAATAAAATAGGACTGTGCAAGCTACAGAGCAAAACTAATAACACATCCAATAATCCATTTGCCAAATATACAAAAAAGTGTAAAAAATGCATCCTTTATCACCTTACCTCTGACTCTAAACTGAGCAGGTTTCCTGAAGTGGACTGTGCTATCCTAAGATTTTCAGATGGAGGCACATGTCTACTGAGCCCAGCTCTGCTCAGAGCAATCTGTTGAAGAAGTACTAGCCCAGTGAAGAAAACACAGTTACTGGTTGAAAAATATCCGAGGGGTTTCCTGTCTCTGGGACAGGGACAGGCTCTCCAGGACCAAGAATACATTTTAATCCATAATCCTAAATAATTATTGTGTTTCCTTCTTCACAGCAGCATGGCACCTCCGTGTTAAGTATCAAGTGCTACTCAAATATAAGATGAAATATGGTTTATTTTTCTACTTCTGCTTTGCTTTGGGGTAAAGGATGCTCCAGCACCAATGTGCTGTTGTTTACCCTTGATGGTAGGATTCAATTTCTGTCAAATCACCTTTTTCTAGAGAATATGGTTTTTTAATGTGTATTAATAATGGATTTATTAGATTGTTACCTAAAAGTGCAGGTTCTCTTATTTCATACAAAAGAGTGCATATCTAGCTACAGAAACCTGACAGAGCAAATGACCTCCACTTACCACATGAGAAACAATTTACAAGATTAGGACTAAAATAAGCAGCCACCAAGCAGCACAGGAATCTCTTTTTACTGGTCTACATGCTTTTTTCCCTGTAATTTCCCCAAAGAATCTAGGTACTCACCAGCTTTATGACAGAGGAGCTCATGCACATTTCAGTACAGAAAGAAAGTACACAAGAGAAAACTTTTTCACTGTGAGGGCAGTCAGAAAGGAAACAGGGACAGACTGTCTGAAGATGTTGTGCAGTCTTCATCCCTAGAGATACTCAGAACCAAATCAGACACAGTCCTGGGCACCCTGCTCCACTTCAGCAGAGGAGTTGGAGGAGATCTCAAGAGGTTCTTCTTGACTTCAGCCATTCTGTGATTCTATGAAATATCATTTGGAGGATTCCAGTCTTTAGTGACCTGAATTGAGTGGTGGGCTGTGGTGTGCCCAGGATTCCACAGCTCAGAGATTTGTGTTATTGGATGTTGTGATTTAACCTCAATGGGCAGCTGAGCACCACACAGACACTCACTCAGTGCTCTGCTCAATGCAGTGGGGGACAGAATTGAAAGAGTAAAAGTGGAAGGACTGGTGAGTTGAGATAAATTCAAGCAAATACAACAAAACCCAGAAGATTAATCCATATTTATTAAACCTTTAGATAATGTGTATTTTGTATTCCAATGTCTGGAACTTTAAAAATACTCCCCAGGAGAATTACCTTTTTTTTTCCCTACTTGTCATCCTGGAATGAGTTCTACATGTGTCATTTCTTTACAAGAGAAAGCAAGGATAGATTCCACACTGAACCACAATCTATTTTGTTGTTCAAACTTCCCATTCCCCTGCAGGGGAGTTTTACCTGTGATGATCTTAAGGCAGATGAATCCACTCTATATCAGGCTATAGGACAATAATCTTTCAGAATCAAGTGCAAGTCCCCATTCCTGCTTGTGTTTACCTCACATCACCAAGGTCCTCTGCAGAAGGGAAATGTTTGCACAGAGGATCCCAGTTGCACAGGCTGCTGTATCATGTCCTGTACTGCCATTAGGATTAGCAGGTGGAGAAAACATGAAGCACTTTCTCTGTCAGACTGCAGCTTTAGAAAGCCAAAAGCTGTGTAAGTGAAGTGCCTTCTCCTTGTGGTTTTATTTATTGCCTGTGTTAACCAGATTTGGGGAGACAGCTCGGGGAGGTAAGCACAAATTTTTTCTGTATTAGCCTACTTCATTCGAACCTTTTTCTCTCTCCTGCTAGTTCCCTAGGCAGTGTCTGATACACCAAGAGATTTTTCTTTACTGGTGAGACTGCAGCTAAGAACATCAACCTGCAAGAAATGTCAATCTTCTTTACATAAGAAAATGCCTTCAGCAAAGACACGTAAGTCTCCATACAGTGGGACTTCCAGTTTCACCTGTTTACCCCCTGCTTCCCCAGCATGCATAAGAGAGTCTGTATTTCAGTGCTGTCATGAGAATGATTTATTCACATTCTTCATTGGTGACTAAATCCTAGACAAAATTGAACAACTTGTGGAGATGCCAAATCCAGTGAAAACACAAAGTGAAGCCCCTGTTTCCTTTCTGTAGCCTTCGCATGGGAAAAGAAGATGCTGCTCCATAAGGTAATGAATCCAAAGCATGACCTCTGTGTCTGTGAAGTTCCACTTTTCTTGTCTCCTGCTAGGGCAGGAAAAAATAAGAGTTGAGCTGAGGGACACACAAAGGTCTGACACTGGTGGTTAATTGCCTGCCCTGCTCTCCCCAGCAGCTGTGGGCTCAGCTCGGATATCTCTGAAGCATTTCTGCCTTTTGGAAACCAAGGTAAGTCATAGCTTGTGGGTGCAGGGCCGTGGACCAAAGCATGACCTGGTTACTAATAAAATCAGGTAATTATTCCCTGATGGTTAGTGTGTATTCATTATAATGTGTATCTAATGCAAATGATTCAAATGATTTTAATTGTGTTCTCCCCTCCCTACGCACACTTAACTCCCATTGACAGGGAGATGAGAGCAGACCCCCTCCTCTTTCACTCATTAGCAAATGCTACAGGGATTATTCTGGTCGAGGAAGGTTTCTGGTGCTCTGCAATGATGTGTCTGACTCATCCCCTATTGTAGCAAGTAGGGAAGGTTATTTTTGCAATGTTAATGTGGAAAAGCATGTGGAAAATGTAATACTTCAAAGAGGTGCCTTCTGTGGGAAGTCGTTGCTAATTAGGTGGTACGTGGGTGTCATCTGGGTCTCAGTAAACTATAGGTCATGCCAATATTTCAAACCTCTGAAGATCTTAGCGTAATTACGGGGAAATAATTAGCATTTCACCTTTCATTGGGAAATTTTGATTAACTGTTTACTAACCTTTTTAATGATTTTCAGGTTTTCTAGAACTGTTAAGTTCCTTGCTGCTTTCAAAGCTGTTTGCCTAATGACAACCCAAGGGCATGTGGAAATCTTACTGACTATCACAAAGGGTCTCCATGTCTCTGATCCAGACAATTACTGTCATCATCTCTTTATGCTGAAATACTGTCTTTATCCACCTGAGATCTGAACCACATTGTGCTAAGTTCTGCATCTCAATGCAGAAAGACAAGTGCCCTGTCTAACCTAAGCAAAAATTGGGAAGGAAATCAGTTTTAACTATTTTGCAGAGAGTCATTTCACATGATGAAGCAGATTCAGGACTAGAGAACTGAAGCTATCAGACTGACAACACTGTTCCTCCCAGCCAGAAATGTAAAGAGCATCTTACTCTCTTCCCAGTGGGTTTTAGAGAGATGAATCCCAGGATGCCACACGACTTCTTTTGATGGAGATGCGCAGTCCACACAGACATGGTGAGTACAGCAGGAGACAGGTATGTGAGCAAACTCTAAACCAGATAACTTAAGTACTAATTACAGCATAGTCATAGTTCCATCCCACTGGGGCTCTGGAATCAGCTCATACTAAACTCCTTGATGCTATTCAATCAAATGCTGTTTCAGGTATGTGCCCAGAGCCACAGTCACACTTCTGACTACCCATATTATGAAGCTTTTCAGTTCTTGCTATTGGTGGGTTGTGTGCAACATGAACCAACCTCATCAGAGCTGTCCTCTGAGTCTGCTACTCTCTTGCAGAGTTTCTGTCCCTGTGCTTGTGTTATGGACATTGCTGTTCTGTGATCAGCTGTGGAATGCAACTTTGGAATCAAAAATCCCTGGATTTGGCAGCTTTATGCTTCCTCTGGGAGGAGTACAGAATCAGAACATTTTCATGGAATAACAAAGTACTTTTTTGCCCTGCACCCAAGTGAACAGAAGTTTAGCCTCCAAGAACATCTGCCAAGCCATGCAAGGGGTCCAGCCATGATCCAGACAAGAGTTCAGGACTCACTGCTCTCTCTGATAGACCTTTGAATATCAATTCCATTAGAGTCAAGGGACAAAGCCTTCTCACATTTAAAATGGGGGTTTTATAACACAGCTGAGACTATCTTAACATATCCCAGGATAAGGATCTGGAGCTCCTGAAGCTCCAAGGCATGGCTGTGTTGCTGGGATGCAAGCATTGTGATCCAGTCTAGCACCCCTCTTGCATCCTAAGGGGACAGAGAGTTTTATATTCTGATTTGATGTGTAAAGCTGACAGACACTCAGCAGGAATACTTGTCCCAAAGTAGGATGTGAACATCATTCTGCAAGAACATGGTACTACCCTGACTATGCTCTACCATGGCTTTCCTCTTCTCAGCTACAGGCAGAGAAAGTACATCATCCTCAGGTGTCACATTTCCATCAGAAACACAGCCTGGTCCCCAAAAGCCTTTGATTAATGGTGTTAAGTAGGACAGAGCAAAGCCTCGGTATTTTTGATTCCCTGACGACTTCACTGCCTTTCTGGCTGACTGTGGGATGCCCTTTTTGGGGCACTCCAAGGCACTTTGCTGTGTGGTGGTTCAGCTGGTGCCAGCCAGCAGGACCAGACAAGGCTCGAGTGGCAGTGGGGGACCCGCAGCCATCTCCTGTCCAACGCTCTCTGCGAGTACCAAGGACCATATGTTGTTCCTGGCAGGTGCAACCAGCAAGTCTGAACGAAGAATCTGGCAGTGCCCTGCCCTCCCTGAAGCACCACAGAAATCGGAGGAGTTGCCAGCCATTGACAGGCAGGAGATTCGGCCCAGAGCCATCTGTCCACACTTACTTGCTGCTACTGCTGTTGCTGATGCCCAGCAAGTTCCCACAAGCCTGCAGAATGAACTGCTCTTGACCTTGCAGAAAAAAAGCTGGTGCTGAGAGGGAAATGTGACACGAAGCCTGAAACTTTCAGCGTTCAAAAAGAGGTAGGGATGTGAGAGAAATTTAAGGAGAAGAGGAAAAACAGCCTGACCACCTACCTTGCTGGAACAGAGATGTGTCACCATATGTGCATGCTGCAGGGCCTCAGGGGTACTGTGCTTGGTAGAGAGACGACATCTTCATCCAAAAAATTAATAATAGTGGTGCAGATAAAGGCTGTGGTACAATTACTCACATTAAAAGCTCAGCAGAGAAGGCAGGTACTGAAGGTGACATGACAGTCACCTGCTGGCCTACCTGGTTTAGACATGATTTTGCCTAAAACACGTCACTGGACTTCACAGCAATGTGCCTAAACACGTGTGTACACCATGGGCTGGGATAATGCTGAGGGAAGTTTGCAGGATATGATGGGAAGCAGCAGGCAGCTCCCATACACCACATCCCCCTTGAAAAGAAATGTATGGAGGAGGCAAAGGGATGTCTCAGCAGCCCAAAACCCTGACTTTCACATCAGCTTGGGGATGCAACTCCAAATACAGCCTTGAGAGTGCAGGAGTTTCAAAGGGGTGAGGAAAAGTGAAAGACTGAAATTTACATGTGCCCCACAACAAGACAAAGCAAATGACCCCCAAACACAAGAGAAGCAGCCAGTGACTGGAACCATTCCCAGAGGTGGCTGCAGCCCAGGCCAGCTCCATGGAGCCATCTTCTTTCTCTCTGCTCTATGTTTCCGTGTGTTTGTGAGGAAACCTCTGAACCAAGTGGGAGCAGGAGGTGGACACTGGGATCAAACTGGCTGTAATTATTGCCCAGGGACACTAGATGGAGAAACGCCTTTAGGGATAGAGAGTAGGTGAGGGACTGTGTCACCATTCTTACAGGAAAAAACACAGGGAGTAAAGTGCCCTCTGCTCACCATTATTGATGCTGTTGGCTTTAAGTTTTGCTTAAAAGCTTTCTGTTTTCGGATCCCATTACAGCTCTATGCAGGCCATTAGTTAATTAAGTTATTCCACCAAAGTCTGTCAAAACTCAGACCTGTTATTACTGCCAGCTCTCTCAGGTTTCCCCTCACCTCTCTCCCCTTCACCCCTCACCACTGGCAGATTTGGAAAATACAATAAAAAGGAAGATCCTGAGTAGATTAAAGAAGTTGTTTTATCCTTGATGAGGTTCAGCCAACACATCCTGCCTGTGCTAAGTACATCAGATCACTATTTCCACACAACTGTGCAACATGCAGCTTTCAAAAAACTTACCAAAAGCATCATCAGAAGTCCTTGCCTAATTTTTGTCCCCACAAGCAGGCTTCTTCCTCCCCATGACAAACCTCCTATGAGTAGGAGTTTACTTATAACAAGAGAAATCCTTGATATGAAGCAGCTCAGCCATCTGTGCATTGTAACCACAAGGCACTGACATCCTCCAAGACACACAGAGGAAGAAACAAATTGGCAAAGCCAAAAAATTACTACCCCCACCTCTGTTTTCCTCACCTCATGTGCCAACACCAGTAGTTTTGGCTTGGAAACAGCCTCCAATGGAACCCACAAATTCTTGCTTGAGCTCTGGGGTGTCTCATTGTGTCTGAGCTGACAGAGCTCAGAGTAACTCCAAAAGTGGAAATGATGGACCTATAGAACAGAGCTTTTTTTAACATAATGTCCTGCTGGTGTGGCTACTGAGACCTTTACCATATTTGTGTTCTGCACTGTCCTCTGTCGTTGCACCAGCCTGGCTCTACACTTGATTTCTGTACATCACACTGCCCAGCCCTGTATCTGTTTGATGGCCCTAACCTGATAATTGTTGATGCTATAGACTGATTGTGTCAGTGACAGCCTGTTAATTAAAATCAAAGTGGACAAGAGAATTCTGTGTATGACTAGGTATCTGTATGTAAAACACGCAGATGGTGCTGGTGGCCTCTAAAGACTCTGGATGCAGCTCGCAAAAGAAGGCACACAAAGTGCTCTGATGCAGTCGTTGCTGTGTGGAAAAGTGTGATGGGATGGAGTTTCAAAGCTTGAACAAAGAAATTAGAGCTGCTTATCATCATGTGCTGCACTCAAACAGTTGTTTTTACGGAGAGTCCTATGCAGAGCGTTATGAATGTCTTAGAACAAGACCGAGTTAGTTATTTTGATCAAGTAGCAGTTGTTACTGCAGAGAAGACTAGAGCCAATGAGAATGATGATCTTGTACTTGACACAGGCAATATTTGACTCTTAGTGTCACAGGCTTGAGGGTGATCACAACATCCTCCCAGTTCTGGAATAATCCATATGGCTGTTCACCTTGCTCCTGCTAGCTGCAGATTTTACAGCTAGTAAACCTGTGCTGCTGTGCTTTTCATTTGCAGCAGGCTGTCTGTTCTTCAACAGAAAGGGAATGGAACAGCCATCCAGGTCTCATTTTACCCAGTGCAAAAGCAGAAGCCAAAGGATGCCCAGAAAAGGGAAGAAGGAAACTGCTTTTGACAAGGGACAGTGTTCTGTATTCAGACTTCTTCTTATCAGAACATGTAACAATTTGGGAATTTGCTTCTTACATTTTCTAAGAGTGTATTTTTAACCTCACTGAATAAATTAGCTATCCTTTTTCCTTTCTTAATATCTTTATGACGAGCCATAGACAGCAAGGATGCGGGATAATCCAGAATTTCCCCCTTATCGGATGCAAGTCAGGGTCTTTGTCATCAAATACCATCCAAGATGGGGAACCTTTATCAGTTAATTGACCTTAAAAACTGATGAAACTAGTAACTCGTGGCTGTAGAGCAGTTCCTCCCAAGGCAGAAAAATTACTGTGTGTGGGTGTGTTTGAGCAGGAGGAGAAAGCTGGGAATGTCAAGAGGCTAAGCAACAATTTTCTTGCTTTTCTCACAGCCAAGAAGTTTTTTATTATCAGATATTGGGACTATGTCAAGTAGACTAAATTACAGACAGGCTGATGAAGAAGGTCTGAACTTAACTGAAAACATAGACGAGGGAATGAGATGCAAGTTGAAAGTGGCAACGGGGACGCTAAATCCAGCTGCATTAAAACTCAGTTCAGGATCCCATAGGACTGAAGAGCTGACCATGAAGATGAGAGCAGCCATTGCTGCAGTCATAAATGGTTAACTGAGCTTGTGCTACCTTGTGTTTAAAGAACTAGTGAAAAGTAAACCAGTTTGGAAATAATCCTTAAATAAAGTTCTTGCAGTGCTTTAGACAGATTCTTCTCATATGAAACTACTGAAACTTCTTATCATCTTTCTTGCTGGAGAAAAAGGGGCAAAATGCAGGAGGTCATGTAGTTTTTCTCCGTGCCCTAAGACAGTATATGGTCTGCCTAAAATAACATCAGACAGACTTGCAAGAGGGAAAAGCCTGAAAAACAAATACTAAAACTCTGAAACCTGTAGGCTTAAAATTAAGCACTGCATTCACTTCATAGACACCAGATCTTAGACCTGACAGAGCTGAGTGGTGTGGAGTGCCCGGACATAAGCAAAAGCACTGTAACTTGTGATCCTTAGCATCTTCTGTGTGGTTGCCAGCTGAAATGGCAAAGGTAAAAGGCCAGGAACCAGGCAGGAGTGCCTCAACAAGAAACTTGTCTTACAGAACTGAAAGAAAACATGAATGGAATGGACGGAATTTAGCCCAAAGGACTGGTCTTGTAGCAAATGAAAGTAGAAGAAGAAACACCCAAGTACGAACACCCTAAAAAGACAGCAGCTTGCTCTGAGCAGTTTGGGAGCTGTTCAGGATCTCTCAATATCTAAGCAGATTATTTCCTTTCCCTGTTAATTTGGCCCCATTTTCACTGCTCTGAGTGCAATTGATCAGCCTTGTGGCACTGGCACAGCAATGAAGCTGCAGATGTGTTGAGACCCACCCACATGGCCACACCAGTGGTCACAGCAGGTCGGGCACATTCTGGTTCCCTGTGGTCCTATATGAGATTGGGCACAAACCCTATGGATCATTTCTTCTGCCCCTCTACAGAAAGGCCAAGTGTATTTCTGGTGGTGGTGTGATCCATTCATCAGTGGATCAAAATGACAGGCTTGACTGAGCAGGAAAAGACACAAGTTCTGTTTATCATTCTGCCAAGATGACAATTCAGCCTCTGTGCCTCTATTACTCTTTCCAATTTTTGTCAACTTCAAATGTTACTCTTCTGGAGCAGGAGCTGTTTCTCAAGACAGTGCCACTGCTGCAATCTGCTGCTCAGCAGCTCCCAGCGTGTCCCTTTCCTCCCTGAGGGCAACCACATCTCTGTCCCAGTACCTCCCCATTTACGTCCTGATGCCACCCTTTGACTGTGCCAGTACAGCAAAGGGGGAATGATGAAGCTGGGTTTCCCCAAAGCATCTCCTTCTCTTTTCCTTTTGTTGTTGGCACATTCCTTTTGTTTGGCACATTTTCACAGTGAAACCCCAGAAACAGCTGAGGGGATAGGGCACTGGTGGCCCAAATGGTCAGGTCCAGGAGGGGCAGAAGGAAGAGAGGTGGCTGGGGGGTTCTGCTGCATGGGTGTAACTGTGCTCCCACTGTGTCTGCAGTGCCCGGTCCCAGGGCCAGGCTGCACTCTAATCTGGGACTTCTACTGGTTATTAATATGGAGTGATGGGCTCTGACAGATATTAAGCCCACGAGCACATTGATGCTCAACATGCAAAACCTCTCTCTGTGAGATGGGTTTTCTCAGGCCACTGTGAAAAGCCTGACTGATCTGAGAGTGCTGTGACGTCGCCCCAGCCAACCTGACCCCAAATGCTCGCGGAACGCACACCAAGCGCCCTATTTTGCATTGCCTCTAACATCCCAAAACAGTGTCTGACTTCTCAATTAGTCCGAGAGAGGACTGCAAACTTGAAATCCAAACTGATGGACTGTGAAATCCATATCACGTTGTCACCCACAGCACACTTTCCCTGCTCTGCACTGAGCTATAAATAGGCTTTCATTATTAGCAAGCAGACAAAGGCAGCCTGGAAGATGTTCCACGCTGACACTACTCCTGGCTTATGGATTTTTTGTTTTCACCTTGGTATAGGAGTGAAGATGGGGACAAGCAGGGAGGGGCTGATCAACAGCAACAGTGCTGAAATCATTTTTTCCCCTAACCAGAATTATTTCTGTGTCTTTGTTTTGGGTTTTGGTTGTGGTTTGTTTTTTTTGGTTTTGTTTTTCCAACATTCTCTCCCCTGGAGCCAAGAGGCTCAGAATACATTACCCAGTACTGCAGAATGCATTACACCCACCTCCTCTCTTAGGTCATCTATCTAAGCTCCTGGAATCTGACTACCAACTCCCAAACAATGCAGTCATTAAGCCCCTAATGTTTTCTTTCTCCAAGTTTTATTTGTTTAAAAAAAGAAAATAAGGAAGCTGATCTTTGCTTTAACAATTTCAATGTCTTACAGGAGCTATTAACTTGGAAAAAATGGAAGGAACTTGAATTTTCTGGGAGGAGGCTATCCCTGACATGTCTGTTTCTATTACAAATTCCATCTTTGTGAAGAAAGAACTTGTATGTGCCTCTCTGAAAAAAACACAAATCCACTACAAAAGTGTCTGATCACAACCACTGGTGAGACACAGCAGCTGTGACCCTGAGGCATAAACCTGAAGATTTGTGTTCTTTAACCACAATACCTAGACACCCTTAGTGCACCTTTTTTCCCGTGGTCCTTCATTCTTTCACAAGAAAGAAATTCACATTAGTAGCTGAGATGAGGTAAATGGTTTACTTTTCCTGCTCATTCATACTTTGAGTCTAAGTACCAGCTCTGCCCTTCCCATTCACTGGTCCCCTCTGACATGCAGCAGCTCAATTTCTGCTTGGTTCCTTGGCATTTACAACAAGGTCAATTAAACAAGACATTGTCTGCCCATTATTTGTACAGTAGGAGTTTATTCCTGGACTAACAGAAGTGAAGCAGCTTGGCAGAAAACCCAGGAGGGTTTAGTTTTGGATCACAGCAGACTGAAGTTCTGAGATAACTGGTCGTGTTCATTTGCTCTGCAAGCTGCTCTTTTGTATCTCAGCTTTCTTTGAAAATGAAGCAAACCCCCAAATGTCCATAACCCTTGCATGCTGTGCCTGTGAAGAAAATCTCACTCACAGGGCTGTGTCTGAGGGTGTTGTTCCATTAACGTTTTTTTTCCCAGAGCAGAGAAGTTCGCATCTTCCCAGTCCCCTTTTGAGCCCTGCTGGCCTTTTCTTCCCCATGATGGTTTTCAACTCCACAGCTTCTGCTGAGCTGCTAAAATGGTTTCTAAGGCTTTGCTGGAAATTGGTTCTTTGGGCAACAGGAGCAGAGGAGACTGTTGAAGCCAAATCACTGTAATTAACCTACCTGTATAAAATGATCAAGGTTTTAAAAGTTTTGGGTTCAGTGATTCAGTTTAATGTATGTCCCACAGTGGCAGCATTGCAAAGGGACAGGACATTGCACCTTGGGAGCATGGACATGTAATTTTGACACTGAAGGAGCTGGAAAGAAAATGTTAGGTATTACTAGAGCCACAGCCCTGAACAGGCTTGGAACAACAGCTTTGAGAGAGGTAACCTGTCCAGTCATTTTCAAGTAGTCCTGCCTGAGTGGTTAATAACCACGTAGTCAAGATAATTCTGATTCTTCCTGCCACAGTGATGCAGGGGTCACACATCTGTGGGTGGCTCCTTCTGTGGGGTGTCTCAGTGAGCAGTTCAGGGAAATGCAGCTAAGAATCTATTATACATTTATTCAAATGTTTCTCCACAAAATCTAAATTCCAACAGCATAACAAAACTCAGCAGTATACCATTGAAACCTGCATTTCATTTTTGCGGTTTTTGTGGTTTATTATTTGTGGGTTTTCTATACTACTATTCCTGCTTTTCCACAGGTGATGAAAAGAGGTTTCCTAGTTTCTGAAGGTGTACAAAGCCAAGAGCAACCACAATAACTTTCACTTGCCTAAACTTTTTTAAGAAAAACTAAAGTCTAATTAAAGTTCATGTGATGCAAAGACACTTTGGAACTGTATAGCACACACTTGCTGTGTAATGAAACTAATATCAGGACAATCAGGAATATTACCAGAATAACAGATGCTCCTGAGTCATAATAACAGCTGTAAAAAAGAGAAGATACTGGATGTTTTAAATCTATTAAGTGCTTTTGCTTTGTGTATTGATACAGGTAATGAGTCCTACAGAAAGAAAGCTACACTTGAAAGCCTTTAACACTAAAAGCTTAATTTAGTGTACAATGAATAATACAGGGAGCCCATTCATGGGTCGATCAGAACGGGATGAGAGAGCACCAAAGGAGCAGACAGATCATGTTAATAGGAAGCTTGAAACTTATTTAAAAATCTATACTGTAGTTAAAATTAGAACACAAATTGGAACTTGGCATTCTGTTGCTCAGGAAATTGGTAATGGGATACTAAAGCCTTGCACTTCTCTCTGTCTGGGCCTGGTTGGAAGAGGACAAAGGCGATGACAGCCACAATGTCGTTTACTGCAGGGAGTCATTAAAGAAAGTACTAGCATAAAGAAATCAGCCTTTCCCAGCCATTCACACTGTGGTGTGTGCTGTATTCATCTATTAGTCCAAGTGTAGAAAAATATGGGTCAAAATATAGAAGCAGATGTTATTATCTTCTTCATGACTATTTCAAGGATCGATGATAATTTTGAGTTTTGTTCTTTTTCTTTAGGGGTGAATTCATAAATACTGTTCAGAACTCTGTGGCCAGTGCTTTCATCTGGATTGGATACACCATTGAGACTTCTGGGTTAAAGAGCTTTTGGCCAGGCATGAGGGTGCCCAGTGTCCCTACCAATCAGAGATAAAGGTCAGTGGGGGGGTTTGTCACTTTCCCAGAGGAAAACTATTCTAATCCCAAAGTCCATCCTTACAGTCAGGCAACATTTATCAGGACAGATCCTGAAAGCTAATGTGAGAGAGGGAGAAGAAAATTATCTTTTGGAGAGATGATGCCTTTGAGTTAGGGCAGAGCCACCTTCCAGGGGCAAATATCTCACTTCACTGTTACATTTTTCATAATCGTGTACTGAGATTCTGTGACTCTTTCCAGGCCACTCATTTCACTATAGACAAGTATGTTGTTATCTAAACCACAAGCTGAGATGCAGAAAGCAGGAAAAAAGATGCTGGAAAATCCAATATTTAGAAAAAAATGCAGAGGACAGATGTCTATGTCACATCACAAAGGGATCAGAACAGCTGGATGACTTCCCCCTATAATCTAACACCCGGGAGAATGATCCCACAGGGAGACCTCAGGAGAAGCAGACCATCAGGTGGATTTACATCCTGAAGGAAAAGGTGCCTGGAGATTCTAGGAAACACCCCTGGAGTTAATTTTGGAAATAAATCACAGTAAAGAAATTACCAGTAATTCTTAGGATAATTGTTTCCCAGAGTCACAGGAACAATGAAGAGTGGTTAAATAACTTCTTGTTATTTTAAAACATATAAAAAGTATTAAAAAAAAACATTAAAAAATCCTGTGTTCTGAGCAATGCCTTACTCAAACATAATTATTAAAAAAAAAAAATTATAGGCTTAAATGGAGGAATAGTCACAATTTTTTTGCCACTGTTTGATTGCATTTTTTTTTTCCTATTAAAACCTGACTTCCCTGGCTGACAACTTAATTATTAGGGTAATGTGGTGGATAAAGGGACTTGCTCTGTAGTGCCTCCCACTTGCTAAACACTTGCTTGCAATCATAGCTGCAAAAAATGCCACAGTCCCTCAAAGCAAAGACAGTAATTTCCTTGTTGTCAGTGTCCTTAACACTTACTATAAGAACTTCTAAAGAAAAGAATCCTTTTCATCACTAAGTGTAGGTTATGGAAGTCAGAGCTATGCAAGTCTGAGTCTGCAGATTACTGAAAGTACCAGCCTTGAGCTGCTCTTGAGTGGCCACGCATAAAACTGAACTCTTCTGCTTCATGAGGATTATTTGAGGGCTTCCAGAAAACCACTTCAAGAATTTTGATCACAGGTCTACAGTGCTTGCAAATAGCTTCTGTTCCCAATCAATTTTTTAGATGTTTGATTTTAAAAAAAAAATTAAAAATAATAAAGGCAGTAGATGTGAGGCTCCAGAATAACCACATAATCAATAGAGACAAAACTGCACAATCAATAGAGACAACGGCTGGCTAGAGATGAAAAATCTTGAGCAATAGGACAACAAACTTTACTGCAGGTATGATATTACATGCTGTCATAAAAGCTGCAAAACATTGCAGAATGATCTTCTGATGCTGGGAGAGAAACTGGAAAATAAAATTCTGTGTCAATAAATAAAAAAAAAATAACATGGTAGATCTAGAAAAGACACCCAAAACAAACACCTTTGCTACTTGTATTGCCAAGTGCAGCATGTGTGTTTCTGGTTATCCCATCTAAGAAAGGTACAGAAGAATTTGAATTACTAAGGGAAAGGTCAAGAGAGATGAAAGAGGTAGATAACAGCTCTGAGCCATGACAGAGTCTTTAGCCTTGAAAAGCAAGAGGTGTGGAGATGCTGTAACAGAATTTTACTCAGCATGGAGTCATTACACGAGAAGTAGTGAGTACCAGATGAAATGATCAGCCAGAAGATTTACACAAAGAAGTGCTTGCTCACACAGTGCATAATTAAATCACGGGATTCATCACAATAAGATGCTCTGGAAGTTATAAATAGGTTCAAAAAACAATTAGGCACTGCGTGGGAGAAAGGACTATCAGGGCCTGTTAAACTCAAAGCAGAGATACAACTGGCAGCATGGGAAAACCCCAAGCTGGAGTCTGCCCAAAGGTGGAGGAAAATGCCACAGAAATGGGGCAATATCAGCATATTCCTGCTTTATTTTGGTATTCTTTCATTAGGCATCTTCCATGACCGTGGACAGATACAGGTTATTGGGCTAAAAGGACCACCATCTGAGGCAGTAAGATTCTTCAGCATCTTAACTCCAGCCCTGGAACCTCAAATACATCTGCACATGAGGTGTTACCCCAAAAAAGCCCCATTTCAGGCCTCCTGCAGTGGGATAAGAAAGAAAACTGGAATATATTTACAGTGGGGATGTTCTGGAAGGACAGGAAGGAAAGAGGGTGTTGTGTTTTACGCCAAAAGGGTGTGCATTTCCCATGAAGCTCAGAAGTGATGCAGGTGTGCTGCTGTCTCCACATGAGTCTGAGGGGGACTAATGGCAGGAGATGGATCTTCTGTGGACTGTGAATACCTGAAGGAGAGCTTGTAGTGTCAATAAGGAGTACCAAGTGCCCAAATATTTGCTGGGAGAGCATGGTGGGTTCAAACTATCTGTAACATCCTTGAAATGAATCAGGGACATACTGAAAGGTAAAGGAAATTATAAAGAGACAAAGTGATTTGGTTCTGTCAAGTAGAGAGGAACTGGAAAAGAATCTGAAAAGAGGAGGTGGAAGGTGAAAGGGCTGTGAATCACTATTCTAAGAAAAAAAGGAAAGAGTTAGAGAAAAAGGACTGAGGATAATGGATTTCAGAAAAAAAAAAAATTAAAATAGCAAATTTCAGCAAGCCCAGGGAACTCATCTGTGGGGTCTCTTGGGAAGATAATTTAAGGGATAAAGGAGGGCAGAAGAGCTGGCAGTTACAGTAAGAAAGTGTATTAAAGGCACAATAGCAGCCTATCTTGATACAGGGGAAGGACAGAGAGCACAGTGAGAAGCCATTACAACTGCATCAGGAGTACTTTAAGGGCCCAAAAATAAACTAATAAAAAGAAATAATGACACAAAAGGGAAAAAAAAGTGTATCATTAGGGATGAGGGATAAAAACCTCAGTGAGGGTTTGGGATTAAATGGGTTGCAGGTTGAAAGGAACATAAAGAGTAACACGAAAAGGTCTTAAAAATACATTGAAAGTAGGAAAAACCATAGGAAATTACTGGTCCATTACTTTACAAGGAAGGACAATAAATAGTACATGATCCAAAGAAGACTGAAGAATTCAATGCTTTGCTGCAGACTATGTTAAAAAAATTATGAACAGCTACTTAAGGCAATTAATTTTAACAAGATGATAAGAGGACAAAGCTCAAACAGAAAATTAGTAGGTTAAAGACTATGTAGATAAGATAGAGTTATTCAAATTCATAAGGTGTCATGTAATTCAAAGGATTTTGAAGGAGTTCACCAAAATAACCTGTGAACCATTTGCAATTACCTCTGAGGACTTGAGGAAGACACAAGAGAGGCCAGAGTACCGAAACAGAGAAAGAAGAGAACATAAGCAAAGGGGAACCCAAAACCTTGAGGCCAGTCAGCCTCACCTTTATCCTTAGGCTGCCTCTGGAAGGAGTCCCTGAACAATCTACAGGCACCTTGGTAAAAAACACTTGATAGGAAACAGCCATCAGGGATTTGCAAAGAATATATCATGTCAGATCAACCAAATTTCCTCCTTGACAAAGTAACACAAGTACTGGGAGAGAAGGCAGAGGTAGATATGTTCTCAGCTGACTTCACTGAGGCTTTCTTGCAGTCTCATGTAGCACCCTACAAGCAGTTGAGAGGAAGACGGGACAGAGAATATTTCTAAAATGTTTTTTCATCATTGCAAACATATTTATCCATACTCCAGATGCTATTTTTTCTGCCCTGAGAAGGTCAAACATTCAAGATTTGTTTAGTCAGATTATCTTAGCTGCTTTGAGGACAGACAGCAGGACACGAAGCTGCCATGCATTAGCTGCTTCACTAAACCTGGCCTTTTCCCACTGAGAAATGTGAGGCAGCTGGAGGTGCCTCACCCCTCTATTAAAGAGGGGTCATTTATCATCTTTTGCCTTGGATGAGAACATAAAACGTCTTTCTTTCCAATGACAGATCAGGAGGTGCAAAACAACCCTGAATCTCCCTTGTCTGTCCCTCTGTATACAGGAAGTGGCCATTTACCTGGTGAAGTTAATGAGTTGTGTCCAGCCATTAAACCTTTCTCTTTAATGAACCCTGTGCACAAGGGTGAAGTTTATATTACAGGCATGTCTTGGATTCAGGTAAATCCAGCATTTCAACTGTAAATTGCAGCTCGCTATCAAACTCAGAGAGCATTACAAAGGGTCCTCTGGGGGTCTTTTATGCATGTGGCTCATCCAATATTATCTTTATACCTTGAATGCTATTATAGAAAAGACACATAAAATTTGCTGATAAAGTCAAGCTGAAAGGTGTTGCAGGGACCCCAGAGGGCAGGATGACAAACAAAAATGGTCTTGGCATATTGGGGAATTGCAGTGATATAAACAAAATCAATAAATAAGTGTTCTGCTTAGGAAGGAGAATTCCGATGTAAAATAGGAAATAACTGGCAAAGCAGCAGTGCTGCAGAAAAGAAAGTCAGGGTGAGAACTGAGCACTAAATAGGACTCAACAACATGCTGCTGTAGCAGAAAAGGCACATCTCATTCGTGACTGAACTGACATATGGAAGACACAGGAGGTAATTAGGATTATTCTCCTTTATCTTGGTAGTGAGACCTCAGCTGGAGTGTTGTGTCTAGGATTGAGCATCCCACTAAAATGTAGACAGATTGGAGAGAGTCCAGAGGAAAACAGCAAGGCTAGAAGTTTAAAAATGGCCTGTGGGAAAACTGGGTTTCTTTTGTTTAGGAAATTGTGATATGGGGAGAGATATATCAGTGGTCTCCCAGCCGATATAAGGTTATGGAAGAGGCCCATCAAGGAAGAAAAATTTGCAGAGTAAATGTTTCGCATTAGACTGACAGATTGTGCTAATGAAGGGCAACAGACTTCCCTCGGAAAATTTGGAGAGTTCCTCCTACAGAGCTTTAAAGAACAGGTTGGACAGATATATATCACTGATGAGAGATAGGTATCACTGATGAGATAAAGATATGCTTAATCCTGACCTGTGGAGAAATAAATATCCTTCCAGCCCCACATCCTTGGGTGAAGAAAGGTCCTTTCCCTCCTTTCTCCCTCTTGTCCAAAATCTCTACTTCTGCACTTGGGAGGGAGCCCTGTAAATCAAAATGGAGAAACCAGAAAGACATCACCTGGCTGAACACAATGAAAAGCCAGGAGGGAGCTGTAGCACTTTCAAGGGATGGATGAAGGCTGGATTCAGAGGGAGCAGAGGTGCCTCTCTGCAAGTCTGAATCAAGCAGTGGATAGCCAAGGTTTTAAAATCTCTCTTGTCAGCATCTTCTGCTGTCTTGCTCTGGACACCTGCATGCTGAGCACAGGGAAGACAGACCCCTCCTCACTCAGCATGCTTTGAATACTCCTCTAATCTTTCGGATATTCTATTGTATGTGGCCTGGAGAAATAGGTAATTTTCGCACCGAATTTATCCTTTATTCCTTGAATTCAAGTCTTATCACTTTTTTCTTACCCTGTGACTCAAAGAATTAGTAAAAATGGGAGCAGGTAAGGAAGTTTTCACACACAAAATTGTCAGAAAATAACACAAAACAAAAATAAGCATCCAAGGGATATTATCTGAAAATGTCATCTTTACTTTGTAAGTAAGGGATTTATTTCTGAATGCCTACTGAACATATTTTTTATGAAGTTTGTCACGATCTTAACTGCTGCTCCTGTCAGATTCCTGCATTTTACATTCCTTCTCCTCCCCAAATTATCTACGTAAAGAGCAAGTAAAAACCATTTCCTGTGGGTTTCATCTTGTCAGCAGAATGGGCTGATTTCAATCATGTGCATGGATGGCTATTGCAGTACTTTAAAGCTGTCCCAGCTACTTCCTCCCAAGAACAAACCAGAGGATGTGTTACCATAATGTCTATTTTCTAAAAAATGAGAGGGGGCTTCTGACTTGCCGTGCCTGCTCTTGTGTCTTACACCAGGCAAAAGATGTTACAGTGGAATATATCAGGGTAGAATTTAAATGCATTCCTTCCCTAAAAAGCCCATTTTTCACTCTGGAGTATACTTAGAAAACTAAATGTCACCAAAGCAAACATTCCTTGAAAAGATAATTCCAAACAAACAAGCTTTGCTGAAATCAGCTTCCCTCAGATTTCTCAGGTTTTGGGAGACGTTTGTTCACTCCTTGATAGAGTCAAATTTTAGGAAAAGATAAAGACAATTGAAGCATCTAGTGTAGCTCCTCTCCTAGCAGGACATGTTTTGTTAGCCATGCAAGGAAGAGAGGGGGAGTCTGGTTTGAAGACTAATCTGGGGCTCCTTCCTAACACAAGTGCTTTACATTGCCCTTGCTGAATTAGCACTTGCTTTTACAAGTGCCCTTTTTTTCGTGCCCTTTGCCACCACCATGGCACTGTTCAGGTGGACCACAAGATTTATCCCTGGTTCCCCTGGACTCTTGCAGCTGAGGCTGGAGTACTCCAGCAGGGGAGCTGGAGAGCAGGGGAGCACAAGAGACCAGAAGATGGAAGATCTAGTCTGGTTGGTGGAACGTGATGATCTTGGACATCTTTTCCAATCATGCTGATCTATGATTCTACAGCTGTTGCATCCAGAACACCCATGAAAGTGCCCAGATGTGCTCAAAAGGGATCATGTCTTGGATCATGATGGACAATGGAGGTTGGTGTATTATCCACTGCTCTATGACCATTCAGGTTTAGTCCTCGGATGACCAGAGCTGCCATGGTCAACTCTTCTATAGTTCTGAAGAAAATTAAAATTATTGAACAACAAGCTAACAAAAAACCGAAACAAACAACTATCCTGGTTGGACCCTTCCAACTCAGGATATTCTATGAAATAACTGAGATGTACATAGCAGACTTGCAAGCTATATTTGAGTGAAGCAAAAGGCTTGGCCAGGGTAATGAACTCTGTTTTGGTTCAGAAAACAAAACACAATTCAAAACAGTGGCTGGCAAGAGTTGCAATCAATGTGAAAGAAATAGAATGTTGACTGCATTTCCCAGTCAACAAATCCCTTCAGTAACATTGGCAAGAACACAGTTTACTCAGAGCAACCAGATTCTGAAGAAACACTTGCTCAGGTGGAGTTGGGAATGTCAAATAAATCAGAGAGGAGCTGATTCACTTCTTATACATCACACCAGTGCAACAACACTGCAGGAACGTGGAAAGTGCTTGTAAACCAGGAGATGAGAACATTAGGTGCATGAGAAAACTGAAGGCAGGGGTTCTGAAACAGAAACAATCAAGTCTTAAATAATTAGCTTAGAACTTCATTTTCCTTCAAAGCATGTTTTATATTAATAAGTTGGGTTTAGCTGGATTTCAATGCTATTAACTCATTGCCATGACAGTGATTTGCAGTAGTATCCTTATCCTGCAAGGTAACACACAAGTGAGAAACCAAACAAGGCTAAAGCTTAACCTTCCTGAAGCAGCTGGACATCCCAGGGGAACTCAGACCTGCAAAAAGCCACAGCACAGAGCCAGCACAGTCCTGCTGGCTGCAGATCTGAGCCAGCTCGGGCAGGTCTGGCCTGAGTGGTTTGCAGCTACAGCAGAGTTAATCCGTATCCTGGGTAATCCCCTCCAGGTAATTAAGAATTGACCATATCCTGGAACCACCTGAGAAAGGTCCACAACACCCTGCTCATTGCAAGCCTAATTCTGAAAATTCAGCCACAGAAATATAAGTGACCTCAGTGCAAGGTGTTTCACTGGGGACCAGAACATGCAAAGAGAAGAGAGGGGCAGTCACTTTCCAAAGCAAGAAAAATCTCTTTTGGGTGGGGTTAAATTGGGTAGCAGATAGGTTTATAGGGTACCTCTAATTTGCCTTTATTCAGGTGTTCTGCATAGGAAATAACAGGCGTGTCCATCAATGCTGTGTGCTCTCTGCATGGCATTATGTAAAAGATAAATTGGTATATATCTCTCATGCAGCTGGGCAACTTCAATAGGACGTGATGAAGAAACTGCAATTAATATTTAATAAGGAATAAATCAGGTCAATAGCTGTGTGAATTTTTGCTGGTGCATTTACTGTTTGATGGATTAAATTTACACAGAAGAAATATTGCAGTACTTACCCAATACCAGATTAATTATACAGACACTTATAGTCCCTGATCCGATATTTTGAACATCAATGCCTTAAATGAGCAAAGATCACAGAAGACTCTGAGTTGGAAGGGCCCCACAATGATCATTGAGTTCGACTCTTAAATGATTGGCCTGGACAGGGATTGAACCTGAACCTTGGTGTTATTAGCACCATATTCAAACGCAAAAACCAAAGAGTTCCAGAAATGAAAGATGTTTTCTGTCATGCTAACTTTTTGACACTTAATTTGTGGTATTTTAAAAAGGTCTTGAGTTTCCCCAATGTACTGAGTCTGCTCACACCTGAGAACAAATCAGGAGTTCCTACTCCAGACGTGGTTTCAACCCATGAAATGAGGCATCAAAATTAATCAGCAATATTAGAAATAATCTAGACCCAAAACAAATAGGCTTTAAAATCAGAAAAAGGAAAACAAAAAAGCCTGGAAAAGAAAGCTGAACTCAAGTATCATCTTTTTTCCAAGTGTATGTCTGTGTGAAAGTTTCTTTTTGGAGATGGGAGGCTTTTTTCTTGCTCTGATCTGATTCTCAGGTTTTAGGAAAGCTGCCAGCAGCTGAGAAGCAGCCACGTTTCACATGCTTACCTTGAACTTCATTTGATAGGGCCTAAACCAGTGTGCTCTTTGATTGGATTAGGAGGAGTGCACTGCGGCATTGCATCACTACCAGGATTTAGCTGACCTCTGGGAAAATGCACTTCTGACGTCCCCATCAATCTGGCCACGTGTTGTTAGCTCAGGCAGGAGAGATGCTGAGGGAAGCTTGAACACGGCAGCCCAAGCCAAGCCTCTGTGCAGGATCCGCCCCCCCCCCGAGAGCAGAGAGCCCGGGCACTGACCCGCTTGCGTGACTTCTGCAGCCGCTTGCCTTTGCACAAGGTGACTGGCCCTAGCACGGGAGCGGGGAGCTGAACCGGGAATAACGCCGCCAGGCAGTGTCCTGAGGGGCACGGAGGGAGGATGGAGGAGGGAGAGAAGGCTGTTGGACTGTGAAGCAATTTTTCAAACGTGTGAGGAGCCTTTTGTCTTTTTTTTTTTATACTTTTTCCCCCTTAGATTTTCAAACAGCCTCCATTTATCAACATATGAGGGAGATTGATTATAAAAGAAAAATCCAGTCCACAAGAAGATGAGGCTGAAGCCACCGCAGGCACTCAAAACGTGCAAGGACACCTTGGTTTTCCACAGCCTACAGCTTTGATCTAACAATCAAGGACATCAGAAAGGGGTTCTAACCCCTGCCCCTTCCATATAACCACAGAAGCTTAAGAGTTCCACATGAGAGGAACCCTGGGTTAGTGTGGAGAAAGAATCACAGAATGGTTTGGGTTGGATGGGACTCTTAAAGATCTTCTCTTTCCAACCCTCCTGCCATGGGCAGGGACACCTTCCACTGGACCAGGTTGCTTAAAGCCCCGTCCAACTTGGCCTGGAACATTTCCAGGAACGGGGTATCCACAGCTTCTCTGGGTAACCTGTTCCAGTTCCTCCCCACTCTCACAGAGAGTTAAAGAATCCCTGGAAAAAAGCTACTGTCCTTTTCCCATGGGTGTGCCTGTGCTGAATTTCCTCTCTCAGTGTGAGCAAGGGGGTGAACTTAGCATTGGTGTTAAATTAAGTCTTTGTCAAAGAATTTGGTTGTGGCAGAAGGGATTTTGGGCTAGATCTGTAGTTGAGTTTGGGTTGGTATTCTTTGTGCTTTTCAGTTTGATGCATTTGGGTAAGTGAGACAGGCAGGACAGTTTTGTTTCTAAACAGCTTTAAACAATTTCATGGTTAGGTTTTAATATAGAAACAAGCGGTTGTTATGGAATAGGTTCACAATAGTGCAGGCGGACTTTGAAATTATTTTGTGAAACCCTCAGTTTACTAATTGATGTGATATGTATTTCTGTCATGAAAATAATTTACTTTTTAAACACTTTTTTAAAAGTTTGTCAGAAAATTTATGTTTTGGACTGAGTTCACCAGATCTCCTTTTGAATGGGATTGAGGAGTGAACTGAGCATTTGTCTAAGTCTATGTCAGTTAAAGATTTTGGTTGTGGCAGAAGGATCCTTGAGACAGACATCTAGCTGGGATTGGTTTGGGCTCCTCTTTTAGGAGAACTTTCTTTTTTTCCTCCTGTGATCTAATTCTTTGCACTTTCTTTGCTGTCACGAGATTTTTGTTTATTTAGGGCAGTTCCCAGGTTTCACAGGGAAGCATGACTCAGTGGAGCCAGTTGCAGTGAGGGAGAACAAACAGGGTAAAGGACTGTTTTAGTTTCTCATTTTCTGAGTGGTGCAGCGCCATGGGAAGACCAGAGCTGTTCCTCTCGCTCCAGACCAAGACCTCAACTGTTTAACCCCCAGAACCTCCAAAGGGTGTACAACTCCAAAGAGCTGCAATGGAAATTTTCACAGCAGTCCCAGTCCCATGGCAGCTCAGAGCTCATGCAGCCAACTTTGATCTGAAATTGGCTACAAACCAGAGCCTTCACAGCTGTTTTCATGGTCAGACAAAGAAGAAACCTGGAGAAATTGCCTCAAACCCTTGTAATATTCATTTTGAAAATAAATGCAGTCAAATATTCCTTGAAGATTACCCAAAAAGGGTTAATTTATGACTTATCTTTTAATAAGCATTCTGAAATTAGCTTTTAGAAAGCCCAGCAGCCCAATATGTTGCCCACAACACAGTTTTTCATAATTAAAAATGCTTCTTATCCAGGTGCTTGTGTCTGTAAGATGCTTATAGAAGCAATTAATTATTTATTAAACCTTTAGCTGTTTATAATGAAAAATTCATAGAAAGTGTGACCATAAACAGACTAAGCTAGCAAATGCTTCAGTAGATGAAGAAAAAAGGAAAACTGAAAGCCTTTCACTTCAGGCAGTCTAAGTGCCTTTTCACCCACCAGATCACAGTGCAGAATGGAAAGTTCCTTTATCTTACACCAGTGTGTAGGATGCTGCTCGATGGAAGAGGGATGCACGCTGTCTCTTTGACAGCACTTCCTTGCGTGCATTAGGTAAATTTGCATGCAGCAGTCAGCTCTGGACAATGTTGAAGACTATTTCCAAAGCTTGTCACACAGCCAGCAATATCCTGATACTGTGGTGTGCAAGAATTTTCTCTTGCAAAGCGACTTCCCATAATGAGAGAGCACTCCCAGGTATCCTCATTTTTGCAGAGGGTAAAGCTCTTTCTCTCTTCCCCCATGACACCACCTAACCAACTGATTTTTGTAACCCCCAACATTCCCATTTAGTGGGCTCAGGGCAATTGTTTTCTTGGGTATCATGTATTCAAAGTCAACAATAAGTATCAAACACATAAAATCACTATGGATTTTTTTCTGACAAAAGGATTCCTTTTATCCTAAAATGTGGGTGTGTTATCAATTCTTCTGTACCTTACCCCAGAAGTAACAAGCTATTGCTAAAGCTTTGCTTGACTGCCTTCATCACCAAATCTCATTTTTTGTCACTGGCATTGTCTGAAAAAAGCATCTACACCACATGGGGCAGCCCTAAATGAACACAGCAATGGAAGGCTGATGAAGGCTTTGTAGGCTGTTATGAGAAACAGAAAACAAAAGTGTGGGAGGTACGTGCAACAGCAAATGCATTTAAAAAATAAAGGTGACCTTCTGAACATTTTTCTACCCTGATCATCAGGCAAGAAGGATACAAATTCCAATATGAACTCCGTTGATGGATTTTATAGGAAATGTGCAGGTTTCCTTGTTTCATGTTCCTCAAAGGCTGCAAAATCGAAGCTGACCTGACAACAAACATCCAGCATCTCTGAGTTTCACCCAGGATAAAAAGGGGAAAGAAAGGCACAGGAATCTGACAGACCTCAAAGTCCTGGTGGTACGTACAAACGATGTCATCAATCTTGACCATCACAGAATCGTAAAATCATTAAGGTTGGAAACAACTTCCAAGGTCATCAAGTCTAACCTTTCAGCAAACACCACCACATCAACTAAACAATAACAAAAACAGCCACATCCAGCTGTTTCTTGAACACTTCCAGGGATGGTGACTCCACTGCCTCCCTGTTCCAATGCTTAACAACGCTTTCAGTGAAAAAAATCTTCCTGATATCAAACCTGAACCTCCCCCAAGGCACAGCTTGAGGCCTTTTCCTCTCATCCTGTCTGTCACTGGTTCCCTGGAAAAGAAATCAACCCCCACCTTGCTACAGCTCCTGGCAGGGAGTTGTAGAGAGTGAGAAGGTCTCCCCTGAGCCTCCTTTTCTTCAGACTGAACACCCCCAGCTCCATCAGCTCCTCCTCACAGGACTTTCCAGAACCTTCCCCAGCTCCACTGCCCTTCTCTGGACTCACTCCAGCCCTTCAAGATCTTTCTTGCAGTGAGGGGCCCAGAAGTGGACACAGCACTCGAGCTGTGGCCTCCCCAGTGCCCAGCCCAGAGGGACAATCAGCGCCCTGGTCCTGCTGGCCACGCTATTGCTGACTCAGAAGGTCAGGAGGCCACCAGCCTCCTTGCCCAGCTGGGCACACGCTGGCCCAAGTTCAGCCTCTGCCACCCAGCACCCCCAGGGCCTGTTTCTCAGCTGTGCCATCTGATCGATGCACTCTGTACCAACCTCTCAGTGACTCACGCTCCTAAGGAGTTGGCTTTCACAGCAATACTGATTTTACATCTGATTCTCCTCAAAATGCTAATCAAAGGAAGTGTTGATGTAGGTTTTACATGACCTTATTTGATTGACTAGCCTAAATGTGTAAATTACCTGATTTGTTCTGCCCTTTAGTTCATCTTTTGCAAAGGTATTCACAGTTCTCTAGGCAATGTACCAAGGCACTGGGAGGTACAACTGGCACATGAAACACTGATATTTAAAGCAGTATCACTCTGACTAACTTATATCCTGCTATTTTGTTTCTTTTTTAAGCCCATATTCTTCATTTGTGAAAAAGAGTCAGCAGACAGAAGTTGCTGATATTTCTGCAGGTGGCTGGTAAGTCTCCATGAATTATGCTTTCTCCTCTTTTTCTTAGAAATTCTTCTTTAAGAATGAAAGACAAGTTCTGTGACAGAAGACAGCCCTTCACACAGACATTTTGATTTTCTACGGATGAGTAAATTTGTGATTTAACCAATTGGTGCCCCAGGTGTAAATGAAGAAACTTGGCTCAAGAAAACTCTGCACTCATGTGGCTACATCTTCTTAAGTGTTAAAGCTCTGCTTCAAATGAACATAGGCTTTTCACCTTCTCTGGAGATGCCCTGCTCAGTGCCTTGTGTGGTTATTTGGGACAGAGCCATTTCATTTACTTCTGTTGACACTGCTCTGCTTTGCATAGCTGAATTAAGACCTAATGAGCAAGAGAAAATGGGAATTTCTCCATAATACAGTAGTTTGGGAATTCACCTGGGATGCTGGACACTTTCTCCTAATTCCTGCTCCAATGAATAATTAATTATTTATGTTAAAATGGAACAGCTTCAATATGTGTAAATGAGAGAGTCACATCTTCATTACTGGAGAGGCTGAAGTAGCTGCTGCTGAAGGTTGTAAAGAAAATGCAAGCGAGGCACATTCACAGCAGTTTGCCAGGAATATGCAATAATCTGCCAGCTGTAGTTTGGCTGGATCTTCCTTTTATGCTTTTGTTTTAGACTTCAGTCCAAGAACTGTAACAACTACAGCAGGAGGACAACAGCCCAACTCTGTGCAAACCCCTAATGGCACAAGATTTTTTTTCTTTGTTTAATGAATATTCACTCTATGCTTTACTCTTTCTCATTTTCTTTGCTTTTAATGCTATTGTTTTTCTACGTATTTTGGAAGATTATTGTACAAGGACAGAATTAAGATTTTTTTTTTCCATTTCTGCATATATGATTGTAAACTTCCTTTGATATAAACAGCCACTCTTTCTACTTTATTTTGACTTTTCTCCCTTTCAAGGGCTTTTCAGACACTTCTCCTGCCTCAGGGTCCACCCTCCCTGTCCTCACCCCATGGCTTCTCTTCCACAGCCCTTGATTTGTGTACCATCAGGTTTTATTCTCCTTTTTCTTTGTGAAAACTGTAATCTTGACTCACATTTCACACCACCCTAGCTCCTGGGCACATCCTTGCTAACAGCTTTAAATCAGTCTGGTCGTTTATGATGACTTGTTCAACATAATAGATCACAAGTCTCCTTAGATCTCTCTATGGACACCCAGTCTTCTTTGAAGCTGGAAAACATTGTTCCTTCTATTTTTGTTCCTTCTTAAATGCTGTAATATTGTGAACAGGTAGCACTGCTTTCCCAGACAGCCAGCTCAGGCTCCACATCTTCACCAGACCAAGCTGCACATCCTTCCTCTCTCTGCCTTTCTCTCTTCCATGATTCTGTGAAAGCTACTTTCAGTTGACGAGATATACTTTGCTCTATTTTTTTTCAGACTCCCTTCTCATCTGACTCCAGAGCCCTCAGGGCTGTCCAAGTACTTTCTGAAAGCTTTCTGTACCATCCTCGTTCCCTCTCCTGCCATTTTCACTCCCCCTATTCACTGGGAATGACAATAAAACCAAATGGAAACTCACAGCTCTGTTGGTTTTTGAGAGTTGAATGTTTGCAGAAGACCAGATGAGGCTCTTTCTGCAATCTGGTTCCCCATTCAAATTCAGGATTGTCTCTCTTTCCATGGCACTGAGCCGGTCTGCAGATGCTGCCGTTTATTCCTTATCTCCTTTGTGACTTTGGCACTCAGATCCCATGTTCTGGCAGTTTTTTGTCCCTTATTCATGCAGAATTCTCATCCATATGAGTTAAAATTCTATTTCTTTCCTGTACCTGAAAAATACTTGCTTTCCCTGACCCCAATTAAAAAAAAAAACAAACCTAATGCTAGGAGTCTCTCCTGAAATTCTCAAGACTTTTGTTCACATTTTTTTAAATTTGTTTAAACTTCTTGTTCTATTTTTTTTTATTTTACTTCTGGACATGCTTATCATTCCTTTTAATACTTTTCATATCTCTGAAGATGAAAAATATTCAGCCATTTTTTTCAAAGCTCACCAGAAAAGTACAGGAAAAAAAAACCCAGAAGGTATAAACCCTCTTTTCTTTTCCCTTATATTTTTATGCCATTTGGCTACTTCCAGGAAATGCATTTCTTACCCTTTTTTTTAATATCCCAAAGAACAAAATACATAGATTGGACTGCAGCCCTGCAGTCCATTCTCTGCACCCAAATATTTCACTGTGGTCAGGTAAAGATCAGTGGGAATGATAGATGAGAGCAGCAATCTCTGTATGGATACACAGAGTCTCCATTGAAACAGGACCTAGTCATGCATTCATTTTCTCCCCAGATGAAGACAATCTGGCCAACGTTGATCCACTCTAGAGTTGAACAGGTTCTCTAGAAGAGAAAAGGTGATGGAGCTCACGGGACATCGTCTCAGCTGTCGATCTTTGAAAAATTATTTGACAGGTTAGCTGCCTTTTTGAGCCAGCTGTTTGCTCAGTTCCGTGTGGATCTGGATGAGGATGCAAGGACAGGATAGAGCAACCCAAACACCCTACACACAAATATATGGGGCTGTGCCTACCTTCTTGCCTCAGCCCTTATCTCATGACATCTGTCAAAAACAAAACCTTTCCTCAAGCATATCCTGATGTGGTGAATGGACCAACATGGCTTTGTTTTTAGAGCGATTCCTTGCTCTTCTCATCCACAGAGGATTGAAGATCAAGTCAATACCAGGTACTTTGGCATTTCCCTCAGGTGTGGATATCTTACTCCATGCACATGTTGATTTTCTGGCATTATTAATAGACAGTATAAACTCAGAGGATTTTGCATGGTTGTGCTCTAGGTCATAAATCAGATCTTGGAAAAAATCTCTTGGTTTTCTTCCTTCTAAATCAGAGTTTTCCCCACACTCTGTCTTAAGGGGAAAAAAAAAATTAACTTTCACAGGGCTGGCAGTCAAGCCTGATGTGCAATTTTAATGTCAGATGTTATACTGCACTGACTATTTTAATTTTTTTATACATGTGTTCATGTCCACATTCCCCATCCCTACACATGCACACATATCCATGACAGTAAAACACCCAGAGTGCTACTAAATCAAGCACTGAAAAATGAGCAAACATCACAAGTGAAGGTTTCTATGCAACCATAATTTCATACAGAATCACACAGATTAGTGGAAGTTGGAAGGTGGAAGGAACCTCTGGACATCATCTAGTCCAATCAATCTGCTCAGAGTAGGGACAGGTAAAGCAGGTCACTCAAGGACAAGTTCAGCTGGGGACTGAATATCTCCATGGATAGAGACTCAATCACCTCTTTGGGAAAACTGTTCCTGTGTTCAACCACCCTCACAGTAAAAAGTTTCATTCTTCTTTCCAGCTCCAGTAGTTTTCCTCCCATCCCCATCTAGTTGTTTCTAAATCCTTGAATTCTGGGGTTTTTACCATTTTTTTCTATAGCAAGCTATTTAGTTATTAGTGGTTTTGCCAGCCTTCACAGCCACCATGCAGTTATTTCATCAGTATCATTAATGACACCATCAGCATTGCTTGTCATATATGCAGACCGTGGAGCAGATTAATAATGCTATCAAAATATTTTTGTTGAAAAAAAAAATTAATTAAGTTACCTTAATCACTAAAAATTAATTAAAAGTTCGGGTGCTCATTGCCCAAAGCAAGTTAGCATGAAATTCAATTTATGCTCATCTGCTTAAGAGTGGCAGAGTGTAAGACAGTGCCTGAAAATTCTAATAAAGTCTGCCCCCCATTCTTTGCATTGTGGTTATTCTTTGTGTCCCAGCAGTGTCTGAAGGATCCAGTGACACCCCACATTTATATGCATGTTGAGCATTTACTGCAACATTAAAATATCTGAGTGTTGGTTGTCTTGTTGGATCTGTGCTGAATTCTTGAAAACTTTTGCATCTGCTCTGTCAGTTCCTCCAGAACACACCTTTCTTCAGAATCCACACAACTAGCAGATGTCCAGGTGCACGTCCCTTATCTCAGAAAAGTTTTCTCCTTGTCTACTAAAACCTCAGCTCCACAGTTGTGTTCGAGATGCTACTGTTGAAGTTTTACCTTTGCTTTGTGACCAAATATGTCACCTCCTTCCCTCCCTCCTCAGTAAGACAGGCTTGGAAGGATTTCTTCAGTCTCCAGATCCACAAATCTCCTGCAGTAGGACACACACATCATCTTATCTGTTCTGGAAGAGGATCAACCTCCCTCTTGAAACAAGTTACTTCTCCTTTTCATACAACTCACATTCATCCCCAGTTTATCCAATTCCTTACACATTTCACAACGCATGTGTCAGTTCCCAGTGTTTCTTGCATCATTAGGGAAGTTTGACACCGTATCAATTCAATTACTACTGAAATCCAGAAGAAGGAAATAGACTTTTTTTTTTTTTTATCAAGAAGGCAACCAGCAGGGTTTGGCATGCCTTAGGTGCTGATAAAGCCACTTGGCATTCATATTTTACAGTGATATCCTTGTATAATTATTCTTTCCTTTGAATTTAGAGTGTGATTAATCAGGTAAAGAGTTATTCTTCCATTAGCACTTTCATATTCCATTCATCAAAGCACTTAAGTACAAGCCTATGTAACATATTGAAAATTTCCAGAAATAAAAGAAAGCAAAGACTTCAAGATCAAGAGACTGATGCTTAGCTGATACTGAGAGCATAAATGAATGAATGAAAAGATGAATAAATGTATGAGCAAATGACTACAGTAAGATGTTTAGGTAAAGTGGTGAGAGAAATTACTTAACATTAAATTCATTAATTCTCTGCCTAACCAGCTCCTGCTATATAGGGTGACCAATTACAGCTATTTTCCAGTTCTTAATAGATGATTAATTACATTTTAGTCTGGCTATGAAGCTATTATACCATTATAGACTCCCCTGGTATAACACAGTCATGCTATTTAACTGGCAAATGCAGCCTGAGGCTACAATTTCTAGTTGTGTTAGGTCTGGTAGACCAAAAATGTTATTGAAAAATAAGGTCATCATACAGTAAATAAAATACTTTACTGTGGAAGACAGCATAACACTTTTTATTCTGATAGTTCTATTCCAGAAATTCCATGGCAGGGCAAATGATTTGAATAGGTGTGTCATATAAACACTTACACATCACCTTTATAACTTTCATTATTTGAAATTACTCTTTTTATTAAACTTCCCAGACCTGGTGGAGCAAAGAGCCCCATCAAGCATTACTGGGGCCAGCTGGGAGGTGCTGCAGTTAGTCATTCACAAAATGTATTAAGTACAAAACCACGACAGCTCTAATTATTATAAATGGATCATTAAATCCCTTTCAATTGCAATGTGAAATACAATCTCTGAATAGCAAGCATCTCCTGGAAAAAAAAATCTTTTCTCTGAAGTTAAAGAGAAAAGATCCATTCTGATCTGGATGTGAGAATGTGACAGAAGGTGAAGTGCATTTTCCTAGTGAATGCCAGCATTATTAAGACATTAATAGCTGTTAATGGGGGGAGGTCTGGGATGAGAGAAGTAATATTTATAGAAAAGGTAGTCTGTAAAAAGGAAAGACAGCCATGGATTGTCATATTTCAGAGGTAGATTTTACAGCATTAAAGCTCTTGTGGGCAAGGATGAACAAGGTGACCTTAGGGAAATTTCCAGTCACTTTCTGAAAGTCACTGCTCGGAGAGAAGGACTTTTTTTACTCGCTCTCAAGGGAGCTGGTGGAAGTTCCTTCCCTGAACATACTTGAGAAGACATGACTGTGTACATAAACACCAGCCCTTTCAAACAACAAAGGAAAAACAGCACAAAAGGAAAAGAGCCCAAAGGGAGGAACTGA
>VZTH01009135.1:913319-989246 GCA_013397815.1 Aleadryas rufinucha | reverse complement strand
ACTCTGTTTATAACACCAACCATTGTCATTGCAACCAGTTAGTTCTCTGCAAGCTCTTTAAATACTGTAGCCATCTCCATTTCTACAATTATAGTGCTAATTTACATTTGAAAACTTCAGGAAATACACTACACTGTTGATGCCCAGTTTTCCCATAAGAAAACTACTGGGTAACTTGACACAATCCTAACCTCAAATCCAGATTATTTTCTTAATTTCTCACCCTTCATTCACCCTTTCCTTTGAAATTTATTTAGAACTTGAGATTAGACCATGCTCCTCTTACTCTTTTCTTCTTTATTGCTACTCTTCAGACACTTAATTCAAGAAGAAGCATGTTGCAAAAGCAGAGGACAAATGTGAGTGCAAGACTTGAAGTCTGTACTTCCAAAGAGAGTTTACAAAGAAGGTAGAAAGTTCAGTCACTCAAATGACTACCAGGTACACTGCACAGGAGAGGAATAAAATTGTGAGGACTGGAAGGAATAGTGGGCAGGTTTTGACATTTTCTGTCTGATTTCTCAAGAAAACAAGGCCAAAGTCATGCTGTGTAAGTGAATACAAGCACAAATTTGTGTCTCAATTGCCTGACTGTCTAGAAAGCCTTTGAATGAGACCCTATCATTCATTGCAATCTGGACTCATCCTTAGTAAAAAATTAAGGAATCCACTTCCCCTTACTAATCCAGAGGAAAATAGTCTTTATTGCTCATCTGCTCATGAAAATTGTTAATTTGAAAAGTAATGAAGTTGCAGTGCCATCACATTGCTGTGAGTGAGGTAACACTGGAAGATACACTGAAATGCCCCATGTCAGTGGAGAATGCTGTTCTTCAGTTAAGGCAAAATTTGCTCCTGGTTGTCTTTGAGCTATGAGTTCATACCTCAGTGCTGTGAAGGACATCAGAAAAAGTCAGGCTGCCAATTACTTCCAAGTGAATAATTTATTTAACAAATTTAGATACTTCCCTTTTATGAATTGTTCCCTGTGAGTACAGAAGAACTCTATTTTAATTTGTTATGTTAAAAATTCTGCTGCATAATTTCTGCAAATAGTTTCTGGCATGAAAAATGAGGACATTCTTTCAATAGTCCAGTAATCACAGTGACCATGATTATCTCATGATCACCAGGTAACATTCCTCCTGTCTTTGTTGTATCCTTTGCTTGTTTTATTCCAAGACTGCAAGAAGCAGCAATATTCTCTTGTTTTAACTTCATGCATGATTTAACACAAGGGAGCTGAGCACTCTACATCTCACTGTAATATGAATAATAATTCAGGGTATGATCTCTTTTGTCAACACACATCAATCTCAGCTATTATACAGCTCCTCCAAGACAGGCAGCAAAGCACCTCATGGTATCCTAATAACATCCATTAGACACAGGAATTCTAAAATACCCACTTATTGCTGTGGAAGAAAGGGCCATGTACAAAATGATTACTTTGGGCATCCATTGTAATGCTTAACAAGAGCAGAATATTTTCAGCCATCTAAGTTAGGCAGTAATCAAGTCAGTGCAGGTCAACAGAGAGGATTGAACGCCTCATGAGGGGAGTTCAGAGTCAGCTACAGCACTCACGTCTCTCCAGTGTTGCTTTAGGGGCATTGCGTGCTGTTGGTGTATCATTCCCAACTGGGATGAGTTTTCAGAACTGTTCATTACTCATGAAAAATACTCCTCTCCCTTCCCCTCTGCCCCAATCCACAGAGGTAAGAGGGGTGAGGTGGGGGGAACAAATCAACTGAAAAACCATCACAGAAAACCTCACAGTGAACCAAAATAAAGGTGGAAATCCAATGGGAAGTTTCATTTTCCTGCATGCATTCCTGTATATTTCCCTACATTAGCAGGCAGGCTGGGTCAGGGATAATATTTGCAGATGGACTAGACGATCATTGTGGTCCCTCACTTATGAGTGAAACAGTCTTTTCTATTCTGTTTTAACCTGTGAATGCTCACAGATTATGGGAGGGGAGAAAATGTGGTTTTGAAAGCAAACTCTGAGTAACCAGTAAGAATTACAGAGCAGGACTCCACAGGAGCATCCTGTGAACCACTCCCAGGGTCAGCCACACACATGACTAGAAGCAAAGTCCCAATGCCAAGCTGAAAGAAGCTGTGAGAAGAAGGGTAGGTGTGGTAGCACAGATTCTTTCCCATGGGAATTTTTCTCTTCTTCTCCCTGTGTTCTATAAATAAAGATAAGGTTTGGATGTTATTGAAACTGTCTCTGGAAAGATGGACAGTTCAACCTGGCCTATGGGCCTAGGGGGAGGTTTTGAATTGACCCAATCCGGAGAAACTTTTAAAAGTCTATATAAGTTTTAGAATTAAATAATAAAATCAGAATTCCGCCTCACCCGATCCAGTCTGGTTCGTGCACTCGGCTAGCGCTCAACAGCGACAGGTAGGGATTTATTAGGATCTGTAGGAAATTCTGGACAGAATGGAGCAAGCCCAACATCAAAACAGAATCAGTCTGCAGGTACCATGGGATGGTCCTCATCAAGAAATGGGACAAAGCAACAGGCACAAAAAGATGCAACTGGAGATCATGAACCTTCACTTTGAAATGCCATTGAAGACACAAAAATTCCCTTTCTTCAACAAGACATATCATAGAAATTTAAAAAATTTAGGTAGTAAGCAACAAACAAACTCAGATCCATTTAAAGACCAGGCAGAAAAACTGGCAATCAGGCCCAAGTTAAACATGTTTGTGGTTCTTTGAAAGTGCTAAAATGCCTCTTAAGAGTCAATTTTGAGTTAAAAGAAGCTTAGGAGAGAAATGTCATCATGGTACAACGTGGTGATGTGCTCATTCCCTGAAGGATCTGCCAAAGCAAACACAAAAGGGGATGATCTCAGCAGAAGTGAATTCAGCACTTTCTTTCCCCAGTAAATGTGTTGAACTCAGGTCCCACAAGTAGCTAGTCTTATTAACCTTTCTGAAGCTCCAGTAGTGCCTCTGGAAAGATGTAAGAAACTGCTACTAAAGCACGGTCCTTGGGCTTCCCATTGCATAAACATGGGGACTCATACTATATGTCCAAGGCCTGGAAGTTTCCTCAAGATATTCCCAAATCAGATCCTATCTTCAGCTCTCATAAAAAGCAGAGTGGTAAGATGAAATTCTTCCTTGCCAGACAGAACACGTAGAATTCTGTTTTCACCAGAACATACCAGATGAAGGCTCCAAAAGAGAGCAATTTAGGTTTTGTAATTTGCTTTTTAACATGGAATAAACCCCCATTTCCTCATTTCCTGCAGAAAGAGTCATTTTGCTAGTTGGTCCTGGCAGCTCCAGTCAGAACCACCTACATGGCTCTGCTCTAACCCACATAATTTCATGAGCCATCAACAAAGTGCTGCTCCTCACTTTGTATTGGCAGCGAAGTGCTAATTAGAGTCAGGCAGCCCAAACATTCTGCTACCAGGGTGGGGAGAAGAGCATACAGAGGTTTAAGGATTGCCTCAGAGCAGAGGGGGCAAATGTACTTCCATCTTCCCTGGAGGAGGATTTTTATTGCAATCAGCTCCAGCCCTTAAGGATATCTTTCCTGCACCTCCTGCAAGCCTGTGGTCCTGCTAAAAGCTGCACGCAGAGGTAATGGCTGCAGGAGGCAGATCAGAGAGCCTAAAGGCATGGTTTTCCCTGGGCAGGAGCGCATTGTGTCTATCCTGTCCCTGCTTGATGGAAAGAAAGTTTGGGAATGATCTCAGCCAACCTCAGCCCTTCCTCTTCCAAGCTTCCCATCCACTCTCCTGACCTTGGCTCAGTGTTCAAATTCCCCTCAAGCTCTGCACACAGCTTGGAGGCCACCCAAGGACAGGCAGATTGCATGAGTATAAAACCAGCTCAAACTGATCTAAAGAGTTTGTTTCCCCAGGTGAACAAGAGCTCTACCACCAGCTAATGCTCTATCAGAGGAATTCACTACATGAAATGTTATTATCACTTTGCATATAATAAATATTCAAGCCACATGTCTCTAAGGCACTAGGTTAAGGTGCTTAACATTTGAGTACACATCATTGAAAAAACAGGTTGGTACTTTGGTACTAACTCATCTCTATTTTTAGTCTTAACACAGCTATAACATCCCCAGAAGCCTGACCACCCTGCTGTGATTAAATATCATACTTGTACAGTGAACTGCTGCCTAGATTTTAGAGCAGGTACATTTATTTTAAACCTCTGATCAGCATAGTACGCCCTTATTTTCATTCTAGGTTATTAAAACAGCAGTGCCATTCTGCTCCTTTTTCATATATAACCATGCAAAGAAATTGCTAATGGTGATTTGCATTTTTATTGGAATTAGTGGAAGGACTTACATAAAATTAATTAGGAGTTTTCATACCTGTCACATCACTGAAAGTTGCTGGGACAATGAGGAAAAGTAAGCTTGGAGTGCTAAAATATGGTGAGAGGGCAAAGATGAGCCTTCTAAAGATTTAAGATCTGAAATAGCCAGACACATCAGGGTTTCATTTGAGGGTTTACATTCTGAAACATGTTGTACATCGCATTAAACATCATAACACACAGGACATCTCCAGATTCTCGTGCCCCACCATGTTCTGGCTGCTCTCTAACCACCACTACGCAGTCAAAAGTCTACTGTCAACCCCGATGTCTTATGTGCTGTGAGGTGCTTCAAGCAAGCCAAGGAATTTTCCTGTGACTCCAGTTACTTTGAGAATAAAATTCATTTGCCCAAACACAACCTCCTGAGTCACTTTGGGTGCTGTGGATCATCCTGCTGCTGCTCCAGAACAGAGCAGCTCCTCTGCCAGTCAGATTTGGTACAACACATTTCCTGCCTGCAGCAGCAGTCTGTTCATGCTCTTACCCCACAGTGATTTAACCAAACCTGGGTTCTAGCAAAGACAAAATGCAATGGATTAAGGGGACGCACACAGTCAGCTACCACAGTTCCAAGGACTTGCAATAATCCATTATGCAGTGCTAAGTTTGACCATTTCCATCTCCCTGAAAACAATGAAATGGTCCAGCCTGAATTACTCCATCTCCTCAGCCTCTGCACCAAGTCTGGCTTCAACCACTCTCCAAAGTGGCACAAATCCTACAAAAAGGCAGGCTGTGAGAAAAACTGTACGAGGCTGTGAAATTCCTGGCTATCACATCAGAGATTGTCTATGCAGTAAACTGGAGCTGGTGTTGCTTTCTGCTACCAACGGACTGAAAACTGAGCACACAGCTGGGGTGTATTATTGCAGCTTGTGACAGCCAAAAGCTTTTCCTTTTCCCTTCCATCCAGTCCTCCTGTTTGTGTCAGCCAAATTTTATGTCTCATCCATCGAGAAAGAAGTCAGAACCACTTACGTGGGTCTGAGTAGGCACAGCCATTTACTTTGTGTTTGTACAACTGGCACGACTGCAGATGGGATGTCTGAGCACAGACTCTCTTTATACATCAGTTATTACTGATGGTTGCCCCAGGCACTGTCCAACCACAAGTATCTCCAACCAGCAGTGTTCCCAGGTGGCCAAGAAGGGCAGTGGCATCCTGGCTTGTAGCAGCAACAGTGGGACCAGCAAGACCAGTGATCACCCCCCTTCCTGGACTTGGAACTGGTGAGGCCGCATCTTAAATCCTGAGGTCACTTCTGGGCCCCTCAGTTCAAGAAAGACTTTGAGGTGCTGGAGTGTGTCCAAAGAAGGGCAACAGAGCTGGGGAAGGATCTAGAGAGAGGCTGAGAGAACCGGGAGTGTTTAGCCTGGAGAAAAGGATGCTCGGGGGGACGTTATTGCTCTCTAGAACTCCCTGGTATGAGGTTGTAGCCAGGTGGGTGTTGGACTCTTCTCCCAAGTAACAAGTGATGGGACAAGAGGAATTGAGATCAAGTTGTGACAGGGGAGCTATAGATTGGATATTGGGAAGAATTTAATCTCTGAAAGTGTAGTCAAGCATTGGAAGAGGCTGCCCAGGGAGGTGGTTGAGTGACCATCCCTGGAGCTATTTAGAAGGCTTGCAAATGTGGCACTTTTGGACATGGTTTAGTGGTGGGTTTAGCAATGCTGGGTTAGCAGCTGGACTCGATGTTGCTAAAGGTCTTTTCAAGCCTAAGATATTCTCTGACTCCAACTAGGTATTAATGAATATTGGACAAAGTTTTAGGAGTACTTTAAACACCAGCTGTATTTTTTTTTTATAGTAGCTCTAGCTAATGTCTTCCTTTGCTCTAAACATTTAAAATACAATGCAGCTCCAGTGCTGGAGGGAGGGTGGCTTGTGTGAAAGGAGTCCTCTCATTTTCTCATTCTGTTGCAGATGTTCAGGATAAATATATAAGCCAGAATGCTAGGGGCAGTTGGGAGGCCAAAAACAATCAAAAAAAGTAACAAAACCCTCTGATTTTTCAGTTTCAAGGTATCAATCACAGTAAAATACTGGCCCAGCCATACCAGCTTGGCAGAAGCTCTTCCCCTAGTGTGTCTGCATTACAAGCAAATGGTTGGTAATGATTTGTGTGCATACAACACTTCTAAGTAATTAAAACAAACCTCTGTCTGCTGCAGAATGCAAATGCGCCAACAAACTAACCCAACCAAGCCAACTTTGCCCAGGCTCAGTAAATTCAATGCACTGAATATTCCATTGTAATGGCCAATTGCTAGGAAGCCAGCTGGACATCCACTTCTTTAAGGACAAGTAACTCCGACTGAGATAGCCCTGTGTGTTGCCTGCTGTAGTTTGAGTGCTTGAAACATGGGGCTTAAGGAGGAGTTTTATGTGGATTCTGTCCCTCAGTTATTGCTTGCATGGGAAATGGAAATAGTGGCATGAGTGGATGCAGTAACAGTACCTCATGCACCTCTACTCAATTCCTTCATCTCTAAGATGACAAAATCCCCACATTTTCTTCCCTAGAAGGGTGATATAGTTGAGACATCACTTGTGATGGTGAGAACATGAAGTTGTGATTTTTAACCTTCTCGGTGAGAAGAGCCCATTTCCACCACGAGGGATTGTATCACTACATCTGGGACTACACAGAGTTTGTGACAAAGCGAGGGCAACCACAGAAGGCAGTGGTAGAAGTTTTATTTGCTGACTTCTGCCACCTGACACAAGAGACCAGCAATGCTGTGAGCACCTGCCTTGGGAGAGGGTAACAGCTGATATCAGCATTTCAGCCTGGAGATATCAGTAGTTTAATGGTTTGCATAAGGTCAGTGTGGGAGGTAGGAAGATGCCCATGAAGTGCGTGACCTCTAGAAGTAGCAAAAAGACAAGGGGTGTGCATGTGTGTGCTTGTGTGACAGGTACTTTCAAAGTAACTTTGAACTGGCTTTTGGTCACAGCTAAGAAAAGAATACTCCCAGACAAAGAACTCCCTGAAGAAATTAAATAGAATTCTTTCATCTGCATGGCATGGCAGGAACAAAACAACGTTTAATGATCTTTGCTAAGAATCACTGTTCCTTTACATAAGAAATAAACATTTTCCTTTTCTTTGGTATTTGCTATTGATCTTGTCCCTTGTCTTTTTGCCCAATTTGGCATGCATTTGAAATTGTTCATTCATGTGTCTCACAAGCTTTGATGTCTGTGTGGTTTGGAGGAAATTGCAAATCACAGTTGTAAGTGCACTTTCTGTGTTGTAGTAATTGCCTCTAATAGGGCAGGGGAAAAGGAACTCAATCCATCCCACCAGATGAATGCCAGTGCCAGCAGGAGATGCCCAGAGACTGGAGATGTCGACAGAAGGGCCCCTGAAGAGCCCCACAAAGGAATTGCAGCCACTCCAGCCAGTGAGCTGGCACAGGAAATAAACAAGAGGTGTTAGAGCTGTGCACAAGCCTGTGGGACTGTGATCTTATTGGCACCACAGGGACATGGTGGGATGGCTCCTGTGACAATGGAGAGTTAGGATGGAAGGATACAGGCTCTTTAGGAGGAACAGGCAGGGGAGATGAGGAGGCAGTGTTGCCCTCTATGCCAATGACCTGCTGGAGTGCGTGGACCTCACCTGGGGATGGATGAGGAGTCAATCAAGTGTCTACAGGTCGGGATTAAAGGAAGGGCAAGAGCAGGTGACATTATAGTGGGGTCTGCTACAGGACACCCAACCAGAAAGATCAAGCAGATGTAGCAGCAGCCTCATGTTCACAAGCTCTGGTCTTCATGGGGGACTTCAAACACTCTGATATCTGTTGGAGGGAGAACACAGCAGGGTACAAAAAATGAGGGAGGTTCCTGGAATACGCTGGAGGGGCTGGTGGGGAATGTGAAGCTCAAGGGCAGCCTTGGCTACAGTGACCATGAAATGGTGGAGTTCACGATTCTCAGGGAGGTGTGGAGGATGCACAAGCTCACTGCAATGGACCTCTGGGGAGCAGACTTCGGGGTCTTCAGGAATCTGCTTCATAGAGTACCATGGGATAAAGCCCTGGAGGGAAGAGGGGCCCAAGAAAGCTCACGAGCATTTAAGGATCGCCTTGTCCAACCTTGGAGCAATACATCTCAATGAAGAAAGTGGGCAAAAGTGCCAGGACACCTGCATGGATGAACGAGGTACTCCTGGACAAACTTAAACACAAACAGGGAGCCTGCAGAGGGTTGAAGTGAGTGCAGATAACCTGGAAAGAATACAGAGAAGTTCTCTAAGCAAACAGGGATTAGGTTAGAAACAGTAATGCCCATATAAATATAATTCTGGCCAGAGATGTTAAGGGCAATAAGAATCATAGAATCATTGTAGAATGGTTTGGATTGGAAAGGACCTTAAAAACCATCCAGTTCCAACCATCCTGCCATGGGCAGGGACACGTTCCACTAGACCAGGTTGCTCAAAGCCCCATCCAGCCTGACCTTGAGCACTTCCAAGGATAAGGCATCCTCAGCTTATCTGGGCAAAATTTTCCTGTGTCTCACCATGCTTACAACAGGAATTTTTTTCTAATGTCCAACCTAAACCTGTTCTCTTTCAGTTTAAAGCCATCACCTCTTTTTCTACCCCTATACATCCATGTCAAAAGTCCCTTTTCATGCCTCTTGTAGACCCCCTTCAAGTATCCTAGAGAAGCTGGAACTAGGACCTTAAGGTACATCCATAATTCTATGGATTCACCAGAGGGCAAATTGCAGAATTTTGCAGAACTCAGCGCCCAGATTGACATAAGAAACAAGTGTGGGTTTCTGGTAAATGTGGTAGAGGACGGTTAGCTGGTTCAAAATTTAATTTCTTAAAATATATGTATAAATTTCCACTTCTCCTCAGAACAAATGCATTGAAAATTAGGTAGCAACAGCTTTTTAACTTTAAGAAACATTGATAGAAAATTAGAAAAGAATGATTTCCCTAAACTTAGATGAAGTTTTCACCTTCCAACTCTCCCAACACACATATTCAACAGGACTTCTCTGAGGCACACACTGTCATTATCAATTCACTTCTATTGCCAAGGAAATCACTTGCAAATGTAATTTATATGTTGAATAAATATCAAGGTTATTATAAAACTACAGAAATTAGGTTAAATCATTGCCCTCGTTTTCCCCTCTGCAGAAGAATTTCTCACGTCTCTCTCTATATCTCCCCATTTATTCACACATTTTCCTTTAGATATGGTGAGATTCATTTCAACTAACTACAGCCATTGAAAATCTAGGCTTGTAAGATTGCCTTTTATGTTCTTGCTATTTTCAACAAAGAAGGACTTACAAAAAGATAATTCTCTTCACAAGATAGCTCACAGAATCAAAGAATCACAGAATCACAGAAAGGCTGGGGTTGAAAAAGACCTCAGAGATCACCTGGACCAACCTCCTTGCTAAGCAGGTTCACCTAGAGCAGGCTGCACAGGATAAATACCCTGATTTTGTATGCTGCTGTTTTGGTGGGATGAACTGCCCTTTGAAAGTTCTGATTCCTCTGTGTTGTCTACAGGATGAACATAAAAGACTCTCTTAAACCATATATCTACCTTCTAAATGGGTAAATGAATTCCAGTCTCTGGCTTTGTCTCTATCCAGGTCCCAATTCTATGTACTGCTTGGCTTATTCCCTCTTCTCTCCACCAATTATCTATCCACTTAGGAACTGATCTCCTGGGTAATCAGTTCCAGCCCTCGATCATCACAGGAAGTCATGTCATATCACACTAGTCACGCATTTATCAAACTCTCTCTTAAAATTAGTTATGTGATCTGTACCTACTACTCCAAGAGAACAGTTGATCTGCATTAATATCCTTCCTCCAAGGCTGCTTCTAATTCCCTGCCTAACCACATTTATGATCAATTTATACTCCATTTGTCCTTTGGCTTCTATCTCTTCCTGAAATTTACGTGCTTGGAGATATTTATAAACAATAATAACATCCCCTTCTAGCTTTTCTTTTGCTTGTCAGAAGAAAGGGTGGTGTTATATATATATATATGTGTGTGTGTGTGTATTTAACATAGTATTCTTCCATTCTAGTAACCATATTCTAAATTTAATAGCCCTCTTGAATAATGCTTGTGAGAGATATAAATTGTATTCCAGGTCAGTTACAATGGCACTAAAATTTGCCTCTGGATATGGAGAAATCCCACCTAAAACACCCAAGTATGTTTTCTCCTGGCAGCCTGGCTCTGGTGGGTCACAGTCTGTGTGCATCTTCCCTCTCTTTTGTTTTCTGCTGAGAAGACCTGGTTACACAACAGACCTTTAAAACTTCTAAACCTTCCTCCAAATTGCATCCTATGGCAGTTTTTCTAGTCTTCATGAGAAGAAAATATTTTTGTATTTTAATCCAATACTCTTCTACCTTGATAATGAACCTCATTTCTTTTGTCATCACTTACTTCTGCTGATATGATCTTATTTTTTTTTTTATCTTTGGTGAAAACAACAGATGCAATGAGCTGCAAGAATTAGCTTTGAATAGCTGCAGAAATAATCTTCTTAATCTGATGATTCTCTTTTAATTATAAAGTTTAAGCTATAACTTTTAATTATAAATTATGAAGTTCTCAAATTCCATTGCGTTAATTTCCTAGGCCTATTAGTTCCTTTAAAAATCTTTACCTCCCCATTATAGTTTTGTGTCCAGACTTCTCAAATGTCTCCCTGAGGGCTGAATAGGTTCTCTTCTGCAAAGAATCTGGCCTTTAAGATTAACAGACCATGTTTACTTAAAGATAAATTCATAGAAATGTTTTTGCAATATTCTAAATTAATTATGCACTGAATTTTTAGGAGACAAATTTTATTGTGAAGCCTATAGCCACTTAGAAAAGGTACCTGGATTTTTTACATGCAATACTAGAGGAAAAAGTTCATATATACGACATAGGAACTCCAACCTTTCCAGTGTGTGACACAGCTCCATTCATTCAGTTGAGTAGATGTTTTTGTTGAAATGTTTTTCTGTTCTGGTGACTGGAATAAGAGAGAATGAATAAATTTGTCACTAGCCATCCAAAACAAGATTGGATATATATCTTCTGCAGCCAAATAATGTCTGCTAACCTAGATCCAAAATCTTGCCCTCACACTTCACTCAGCTTCACCAAAAGACTTTCTGAGCAAAAAGAACTACTTCACTATTCATAATCTTATTATTGCCTCCTATTATCATCAATCAGTTGTCTCTGAAGTCCACTCATTTTTAATATCTCTTGAACAATTTAAACCTCATCATTCTCTTATTAATTTTAAATTATAAGGATTGAAACAATCCATTCATGTCTTTTCTACAGAAGAGTTGATTTGCCTTTCTTTGCATTTGGGGCAAAGGCTGCTGAGTTCTTCCCTTCCAAACGAAATCATACAGGTAATCTACTTTTGTTAACAGCTTTATACCAGCATTGTCCCAGCTGGCCTACAGAAAATAAAGCATCACAGAATCACAGGATAATTTGGTTTGGGAAGGACCTCTGGAGGTCCCGAATTCAACCTCCTACTCAAAGATGGTTAGACTAGACAAGGCTGTTCGTGTCAAGTCAAGTTTTGAATGTCTTCAAACATCTTCTACCTATCATGGCTGTGGGATCTGTGAGATGCCCTGTTCAGAGGATCTCAAACAAAAGCATAGTCATTAGCTAAATAAACAAAGAATCAAAAGAAAAACTAAAATACAAGGAATAAACCACGTTTGTAGAAATTTAGAGGATGCTAGAACAGAGAAGGTTCAGTCTAGCTGTCTACTTGAATATGACAAATACATAGGTACAAATCACAGACATCATGTATATATGTATATAAAAATTACAAAAGGAAGATAATCGAGTGGTTATATGAAGAGTAAAAAAAAATTGAATCACTGCTACTCTGCACCTAAAACAGATTTAGCAAAGTCGATTGAGTTAAAGAAGACATGGCACAGAAAACCCTTCCTGAATGTGCATGCACCAGAACAATGAATCTCTCTCCCTTGTGCTGCATTAAGTATGGGATTTTTTATATCTATCATTTTTTTTAAGTCTTCATTTTACCTTTCATTAAACATTACAAAATGTGTCTCATCAGAAAGCATTGCTTTTTATGGCAACATTTCAAGCTCAGTAACTGAGGAGACTTTATTCTGTATCTGAACATGATTTCCATTTTTCTTTTAATGAATTATTTTTATAGTGGAAGTGCATAAACAAATAAGAAAGTGAGTGGGCAAAGACACTTAAGGTACTTTCATAAGAACAAACTTAATTAATATCCAGCTTTCAAGAGAAGCAATTTGAAACCTGTTTAAATGTTTTATTTGCAGACATTAAGAAGAAGCTATAGGGCAATTAGCAAGACCTTGGTTCTGGAAAGATAGTTTGGAATTTATGGCATCAGTTTGAAATTGAGCCTTCCTTCAAATATTTCTTCCATGCAGCTGTTGAGGGGAAGTTCATCAAAGTTTAGCAGGAGAAGAAACACATCTCTGCAATTCAAATCAGGAGATGAGGTTCAATAAAGAGTTTTGGCTGACTCTTGGGAGTTATTAGACCACAGAGTCTCTGAGCGATGGACTTGGGACTTGAGTCTTACCCTGACATCAGACAGTCATAAAATCACCCACTTTTGCAACAACAGCAGCGATGAAAAAAAAACCACCAAAAAACCAAAAAACAACAAAAAGACCAACAAGGCACTGAAAATCTGTCAGTTTAAAGCTGATGATCCCATGTACTCCCGCTCAGGATATAGCAAGCATGTCTTTTATACAAGTATTTTGTCTTCTTCATGAGAGCAGACAGAGAAAGGAGGAGGGGCTCTACGGTTCCTACCATCATTATAATCTTGACTGAGGTTGAGTTGAGTCCTCCTCTGGCTAACAAAGCCTGCTGTGGCTTTCTCTGCATATCCCAACATGAGTGTTTGCTAACAGCCTTGCAGACCACATTTATCTCCTTTAGCACCCAAAGAAGGGCTATGAATATGGTGAAGGGCCTTGAGGGGAAGCTGCATGAGGAGCAGCTGATGTCAGCTGGTCTGCTCAGCCCGGAGAGGAGACTGAGGGGAGTCCTCACAGCAGTCAACAGCTCTCTAACAAGGAGAAAAGGAGGGCCAGCACCCATCTCTCCTCTCTGGTGACCATGGATAGGAATCCAAGGAGTCCAGTCCTGGCAATGAAGGTTTAGGTTGGATATTAGGGAAACACTCTTTACCCAGAGGGTGTTTGGGCACTGGAACAGTTTCCCAGAGAAGTGGTCACCGCACCAAGCCTGACAGAGCTCAAGAAGCATTTGGACAATGCTCTCAGGCACATGGTGTGACTCTTGGGGACTGTCCTGTGCAGGGCCAGAATTTGGATTTGGATGATCCTTGTGGGGCCTTTCCAACTCAGAATATTCTATGATTCTCTGGTTCTATAATTTCTATAATTTCCCAAGAAACTAGTTTGAAAAGGGGACTTTTTTTTTTCCTTTGTTAGCATCTGATTCAAGTGTAATAAATTCCTCTCTTAATCGGAAAAGTTTCTTTGAGTAACTTCAAGTCCCATTTCTTTCATTATGCTGTGGGCAAGGAGCCTCATTTGTACTCCAAAGAGCAGCTTTGACTATCGTGGTCCTTAGCATTTCTCTCCAAGCTCTGCTCATCCTCCAGAACAGTCATTCCACTAAATTATCAGTTTCTGCTATACATGAGCTACTTCTACTTGGCATCAGAATTACTTTTTTTTTGAGTAACTAAAAATTTAACTGATCAAATGAAAACACTAAGACAATTATTTGAGAAGAATAACCAAAGATGCCAATAAAATCTGGGCTGTAGCAATCAAATCATGATGCAAGCTGACTCCCAAGATATGACTGCATTAGCTTATATAGGAAGAAAATATTTTCAGTATTAATTACTGGTGCTTTTTAACAAACTTGGCAGTAAATCCAATTTTAACAATAACTAACTGCACAGTCATTAATTCTGGAACTTAAGCCAAATGTAGTCTTCCATACTGAGGACATCTGTGATTGTCTCCTTTGGAATTTGTTCCCTGTGCATCTTATATAAGTGCATCAGAAATATTCCAACTCTCATCCCTTTGTTTTATTTACAGGGCACGAGAAAGCAGGCTTGGAAACCTATCAACTGAAGCTGAGAGGGAATAGTGAAGGGGAAAAAATAAATTTTAAAAATAGTTTTGATTAACTTGTTTCACTGGAAAAAAAAAAGAATAGAAAAAAGAATAATCTTTGTAGTCTTCATTTGTACATGAATAAAACAGAAGACACAAACATGCAGAATACATTCAGAGAAAAAAGTTCCTAACTAGGATTTGCTAATTGTTGGATACTGAGGTTTATTTGAGCAATGAGAGTCTCCAAATTCTGTGCTCTTTGCAGTTGAAAGAGCCACTTCCCAAAATANATCTGATTCAAGTGTAATAAATTCCTCTCTTAATCGGAAAAGTTTCTTTGAGTAACTTCAAGTCCCATTTCTTTCATTATGCTGTGGGCAAGGAGCCTCATTTGTACTCCAAAGAGCAGCTTTGACTATCGTGGTCCTTAGCATTTCTCTCCAAGCTCTGCTCATCCTCCAGAACAGTCATTCCACTAAATTATCAGTTTCTGCTATACATGAGCTACTTCTACTTGGCATCAGAATTACTTTTTTTTTGAGTAACTAAAAATTTAACTGATCAAATGAAAACACTAAGACAATTATTTGAGAAGAATAACCAAAGATGCCAATAAAATCTGGGCTGTAGCAATCAAATCATGATGCAAGCTGACTCCCAAGATATGACTGCATTAGCTTATATAGGAAGAAAATATTTTCAGTATTAATTACTGGTGCTTTTTAACAAACTTGGCAGTAAATCCAATTTTAACAATAACTAACTGCACAGTCATTAATTCTGGAACTTAAGCCAAATGTAGTCTTCCATACTGAGGACATCTGTGATTGTCTCCTTTGGAATTTGTTCCCTGTGCATCTTATATAAGTGCATCAGAAATATTCCAACTCTCATCCCTTTGTTTTATTTACAGGGCACGAGAAAGCAGGCTTGGAAACCTATCAACTGAAGCTGAGAGGGAATAGTGAAGGGGAAAAAATAAATTTTAAAAATAGTTTTGATTAACTTGTTTCACTGGAAAAAAAAAAAGAATAGAAAAAAGAATAATCTTTGTAGTCTTCATTTGTACATGAATAAAACAGAAGACACAAACATGCAGAATACATTCAGAGAAAAAAGTTCCTAACTAGGATTTGCTAATTGTTGGATACTGAGGTTTATTCGAGCAATGAGAGTCTCCAAATTCTGTGCTCTTTGCAGTTGAAAGAGCCACTTCCCAAAATAGTGTTTCTTCCCCAAAGTTACACAAATCTTCTTTCATTTCCAAGAAACCACCCCCAGCTCACAGCTTCCTTGAACACAACCCAGATCCTTGGCTATGTATGTCAGTACATACTGATTTACTTGGGTATTTTTGTTCTGAAAAGAAGAGCAACCTCTGCTTTCATGCTGGCTTACCTTGCCCTCATCACGCCTGGTTAATGGTGGAGCTAAGGAATATTTTTAGGTACCGAGGAAACGAAGAGTGAAAGAATATGCAAGATTTCCACACTATTCCTTCCTGAGTTAATGCCTAAATGGTTCCGAGAAGCCTGAATAGATCAAGGTTTTCCACTTACACTTGCGCTTTTATACCTTCTATTTACTAGAGTATATATAGTTACTGCCACCAAAAAAAAGTGCAAAGCATCTGACTACAAACGGCCCCCTTAAATGGTGCTGACTGTGTACTTTACTTGCTGAAACCACAGAGCGGAACAAATAAAAAGAGCTGTTGTAAGACTTGCTAAAGAGGTTCAGGTGCTTGCCATAATCATTTTGCAGATGGAGATAAGCATGAAAGAACATTAAAGTTTCACAGCAGAGATGTGATGTGGAGTTGATCGTGTCAAAAGGTTAAGAGCGTTTTGGATTTTTTTTGCTTATGTTTTTTGAGAGTAGGTTGTGAGATATGTATAAATCATTCATATTCTATTAAAATAGAGCTCTGATTCACTTCTTGAGGATTTCAACAGATTACCATACCAAAGCATATTTTCTGTCCAGCTTCCACTCTTCAGCTATGTGTCTTCTGTACTCTGTATCATCCTCTTCAATACAATCTCCACGTCATTTTTGAAAGCTCAGCACTTCACAACTCTCCTTTTCTTGCACTATAATCTCTTTCTTCTTTTCAAGCAACTGTCAAAACATAATTCTTCCCTTCTGAAATCCTTTACCCCTTTTTTTTGTTATAGAATTTCTATGCAAACTGGTAAAAAAAATTGCTTTTGGTAAAAAAAATTGCAAAAGGACTGCATAAATGCAGTTCTTTTGATAATTGAGTAAATTTCAATTTCTTCAAACAAATATGTTTGATGTTTCACATTATTGCCATTACAGAATTATTATGTCAAAAATATTCATGCAATTTATGAATGAAATTAAACGAACGAAAGACAATGAAAATTAACAAAATTCAATTACATCATTATAAGTCTTAAAAAAATTATAATTTCAAACATTAAACCCTCCATATTTTAGATTAAGTTTGGTTGGAATTAATAACTTTGAGAAGTTGCCTTTTAAAACAAATTCAGAGGATGGTGTTGGGAATTGAGGAACCTGGTTCTAGTTCTGATGTTCTGTGAAAGAGTAATTGGGGAAAATTTGGATGTGGTCATCAGGCTAATCTTTACTTTATGTTAAACCTAACATGACTGAGGAAAGAAATGCATGTTTTGCTGCTGTTGGACCTTGGGTCTTCAAACACATTCACTTGTAAAGATTATGCATCTCTGTGGTGTCAGATATTACAATAATGAAAAATGCTGGTATTGTCCAAGGGCATAATATGAATGCAGAGAGAAATCCAACCACATCAAGTCTCTGCCTTTATTCATATTGAACATTGAAGTTATTTCTATCTTAGGTCAGGCCTTTTTAAATATTTTACTGGGTACTTTTGACTAAGTAAAATATTCATGGATGAATTTCAGTATAATCGAATCTAATTTAGATTCTAACTTAGAGCTCTTCTATTCAACAGGTCTCACTCTTCTCCTGCTTAGTTGTGAATTGGAGAACTGTTTCCCAATCTGAAAAGGCTTCTGAATGTTAAACAGATTGCACTGAAGAAATACTGCTCATTATTTTCCTATGAATGTATCTCAGGCATCCAAGCAGGTTGCAAAGAACCAGACCATGTGAGCTTACACATATGATGAATAGTGATGATTTGAAAGGAACAGTTTGCAAACAGTGCACTGATTGAAAAGTTTTCATCAACGGTATTTAGCAAAAGCATATAAATAACACAGATATTCATGAAAGTCAGGAAATATTTCTGAATTAAAGTGGGATTTAAACACATGAACATTTCAGCTGGAATCGCATCCTTAACTGGTTGTACCTCTAACATTGCTAGATCTCTGTGCTCACTGTGGTGACTAAATATTATAACTTCATGCCAAAGGGTTAATGTATAGTTAATGTATAGGGGAAGTGAGAATGATTGTATAATGCAGGACATCCCCACATTCTGGTATCTAACACCTCCTTTTCTAATGGAAAGCACGTGGACTTCCTAAATGGCAACAGAAGGAAACAAGTCAGAACAACAGCCAGTGTGCACTACAGGTTTATGTAGCCTGGTTTTTCATAGAATTTTAGAATCATTGAATCCCAGAGCCATTAAGGATGGAAAAGGTCTCCAGGATCATCAAGCCCAAACCATGGCACTAAGCGACATGTGCAGTCATTTCTGTGGTGAACCCACCACTTCCCTGGGCAGTTCATTCCAATGCTTGATGACCTTCCCAGTCAAGAAATTTTTCCTGATGTCCAACCTGAACCTCCTCTGGCACAGCCTGAGGACATTTCCTCTTGTCCTGTTGCTGGTTGTCTGAGAGAAGAGGCCAACCCCCAGCTGGCTACAACCTCCTCTGAGGGAGTTGTAGAGAATGACAAGGCTACGTGGATCTGAAAGCAGAGCCAGGAGCCAGCCACCATCACACTGCAACAGGCAGCAATGCTGGGCATACAACAGTCCCCTTTAACTTTAGGGGTTGCTCCATTGCTTGAAACAGACCACCAAGGTTGAAAAACAGATGAATGAATGCAAACAGCAGCCTGAGATATCAAAGGACATAAGTGGTGGTATCTCTTTCATGTTGAATTTTGCTGTGCTCTCCCCCAGACTCGATGCTGAGGAGGCAGGATCAGGCCAATGTGCCAACTCTAGTGTCACGGACATCCAGGAAGCAATCAGGCACTGTGAAAAAGCTGCAACAAACAGCTGGTTTCAGCAGTTTTCCAACTTGACTTTCATTTCAAGGTGAAAGCAATGAGCTGAGCTCTGTCAGAACTGACTTCAGTTTGGTCTCACAACAATGTGGGGACTGATGTGCCAACGGGAATGCCAGCAGTAAACTGGTAAAGCATTCAAGGATTTCTGATGTTGTCACAGCTTGCATCTAGAGCTCAAATTATTTCTTACTGAAAAGCTGATCAGAAAATCCTCTGATTTTTAATTAGGCTTGGAAAATATCAAAACAGACTGTAAATGTGTATTATCAGTTGTGCAGACCTCAGATGGATGCAGTCGACCCCCTTAACTAAACAAGGTACTTTGGTTCAGGCTCCAAAGGAGGTAAAGCCTGAGCCACAACCAGGCCAATAACTCCAGGAAACCCACAAAGGAACAGAGAGACCCAGAGAGCATCGATGCATATGAGCTTGGAGCACTGATCATGAGATGAACACACGAACAGCAGGTGCACCCCTCATTTATCAAGGAACAAAAACAGTTGTGGGTACAAGGAGTCTCATGGATAACTTTTCATTGTATGCAGTTTGAGTACAATCCAACCACTTTATTCCATAAATATGACAGCCTTCACAAAGGCAGCAAACCAACTCTAGAAAAGCTCAAAGTTTTAATCAATGGATGGAATTTGCCTGAGGCAACAGAAGGAGTCGGTGTCAAAGCTGGGATAAAAGCATATCTGTGGAAAAAATGTTTAGAACTTCTTTCAACACAAATTTGCCATAAAAATTGTCAGAGAACTCAACAGGAAACTTTGAATGGATTAATTTCCCTGCAGAACTGGGACAGAAATGGTATAACAAGGTTGCCGTAAGGTTGCCTTAATGTATTCCCTAGACCTCCTTGTGGTCAATTCTCTCTGCATGTGAGTATGTTTATTTTCCTCATTTTTTTTTTTATCACTGTTGGCATCATGTTCTTGAGGCTTCAAATCATTATTTATGAGACATTTTTCAATTTAAAATGAAAATTTACAGAGAAAATTATACATTTGATGAATACCTCCTGCTTCCAGAAAGACATTCAATAGATACATACATATGTGCACATTTCCAGGTGGTAGGAATTAACCTAGCCTCTGCTAAACTAGTTAATTTAAAATGCATAAAACATTCCAGAAGCTCAGGAGAGAGCAACCTAATAAATGTGGTGTTGTATGCTCAGTTTCATTCTTCATCAATATTTATTTGCTTTCTCTACCCCACCTTCTCTGACTAAAAGATTTTAAAAGTCTTTTTGTTTCAAAGATTACTCTGAATCAAACTCCCACCTCAAATGGGAATCTCTTTCCTGCATCTACCATCAAAGTTTTTCATGTCACTGTCCTTCATTGCATAAAGGAAAGTGAGTGGAACGTCTGTTGGAGATCTTCTAGTAAAATCAATTTAGCTCACACAGAGTGGCTGCAATAAAATCAATCTTTGTTTGTGGTGTCAAAGGATCCATGAGGAATTGTGTCTTTAATTTTCTGACTGTATGCATACCTGAACTTCTCCTTCTGAATTACCACACTTCACACCACAATCATTTCTTGAGTGCATGAAAGCTTCTGATCTTCAACACCTGTGACCTGCCTGGCCCTGTCCCCTTCTCTCCTCACCTGCTTGAGGCCCAGTCACCTCCACCTCTGTGTTTATTTGTTTTTCATCCTTCAAGCTGAGAAGGTCACATTGATAAAACTGCAATCAGATTTTACAACTGGAGATGCTTTTTCACGTTCTGTCCGTGCATTTATGATGATACACATATCCCTAGAACTTGTATGGCAAGGACTGTCTTATTTTTTCACAACATTGCCACAGATTTTGGGATCCACAGTGAAATTCCTTCTGTGATAGTTTTGCATCAAGTTAGAAGAACAGTTCTTGTTTGCCTGTCCCATATGGGTCATGGTATTTGGGGACTGAAGTTGCTTTCTTCACCAATATTTGCACAAGGCCTGGTGTCTGCCAGCCTTGAGTTTCATGCCCAAGCTCCACCTATGGGTTTGGGCTTTATGCTTCCCATGGGCTGAGTCCAGGCTTCAGACACATCAAGCTGGTAGAAAGCACTAAGCAAAGATGTTTAAGTGAGGCCAAGACCACCTAAATCAAACCAGTGCCTTCACAGACAGATGATGAGAGCATGATGTCTCTTATTTCCTGAGCCAGTGCCTGGGGAGGAAATTAACACTCAGTTCTTTCCTCTTCTTGGAGCACACCAAGAACTTCCTAAACTGAGAAACTTGGAGCATAAGTCATGCTTCAAACAGGACACACACTCAAAAAGATGTGAGATTTTCCAATCAGCAATTAAATAACCCCTTTAGTCCATCAAAAGACATTTCCCTTATACTCTGCTTAAATTACACTCCCTTTTTTTTTTACTTATAGTTTCAGAATTGCAAAAAATTCTCTCTTTTCCTGGAAAAGGCTTCCATGGCAGAGTGAAATCTCAGACAGAAAACAATTTTCAGACATCTCTTCATTCAGTGTTCTGTAGCAATCAGAAAAAGCAGAACATTAACATTTGTCACCATTATCAGAGCATTTATTAATTGGCTTTTCTGACAAGGTTACCTAATGGTTACAGCCACCTTGTAATGAAGGTGTCAGTTCTTCCATTATGGAGAGCAGCCATAAACCCTTTTGAAGGCCTCTTGCTGGATGAAGAAGGACAGTTTGACAGACCTTCACTCCAGGTAAGTTCAGGTTTATAAAAGGAGAGGTCACCCAGAGTCCTCCAAAGAACGAATTGAAATTAAAGCTGTGGGATACTGTCACTCTGAATTAACCAAATTGTCTCAAGCAAAATCACACAATGATGTGTATCATGGAGGACAAAATAGAGACAATTCAACATGGAAATACACTGCAAAACTTTTCCTTGTTTCATAGGTAAGATTTTGGTTTCAAGTTTTCCATCATCTGTCCATTTTCAGAGGCTTAACAGAAAAAAAGCTTCACAGAAAAGGGCATAATTCTCTCTCTAAAAGGTAAGTGATTTTTCCACTGTTAAAATATTAAATAATTAACTGATGGCTTAAAAAAAAAAAGACTAATTTCTCCCATAGAAGCTGTTGTACAGCAATCCCTTGAAACAGTTTGAAGTACACCAAGAAAAAATGAAAGAAAGGAAATTTAAAATACATTGAATGAAAAAATCAAATTACTTTTTTTCTAGGAAAACCCTCCTTTACTCCTCTCACAGGCACAGCAATGCTTCAGAGAGAAGTCTATTGTTTAATGGGTCACTTGCCAGCACCAGCAATCTCTCTCAAAGTACAAAAAAAAATCAATCCTCTCTGGGATTTTAGGTCAAGAGACTTTTTCTTTTTAATGTTTCCTGGGATTCCTTTGAAAATAAAGGAGTGAAAGGGAAAAAAAGTAAGAGAGAAGCCAGGCAAACTCTTGTCTGATCCTCACTCTTACACGTGTGCCTCAGTTTAGCCTGATCCCTCCCTGCCACGCCTTGGTGATGGAGCTGGCACCAGCCTGTTTGCTTCTGGGAGCCTTCCCAAGCACATTGTGCCAGTTTTGCCCTTGAATTGGATTGATTCCAAAGCTAGATGAGACAGAGCCTGCAAACTGTCAGACACCTGTGAGCTGAAGCCCTTCTTCATGGGTTTTCTTTCAGGCTACTAAGGCTGGTCACATTCAGCTGCATTAACAACTCTGCCTGCTTTGTTTCTTGGCTATATCCAGCGCCCTTGGGTGGTGCTTTACAATTTCAGGTAGGGGGGAAAGATCTTCTTGTCTCCCATCTAGGGCTCACAAATCTTCAGGCAATGTTTAAAAGCACAAGAATGTAAATTTTGACTGAGTTTCTCACACGACTTTTGAAGGTCACAGTAATACCTTTCTCTGCCTATGATGTCTCCAAGCACCCCAAAAAAGAACAATCATCTCAGGTATTCACATTGGGAGGATCACATAGGAGCAAAAGTCCTCAGAGGGACTAAAACAGCTGCTGCAAATCTGCAGCTGCAGGAGATATTTAAGAACATCCTTCCTGATCAGAGCTGCTCTTGCAAGTTGGTGTCATCCAAACTGGTGTTCTCAAACTACAGTACAGGTACCTCACCCAGATCCTGTCTGTGTACATCACCACCACTTTTCAAGTGGAGAGGAGACACCAACAGGTCTGAGTGAGGGACAATTGCCCCATTGCCTCTCATCACCTCAGCTGCACTAAATCTGCACTGCCCCACTACCCTCTACCACTGTGGAGGGAGTCTCTTTAACCTGCTCTATCATTTTTTTCTCCAGAAAAACATTGCTGATCACATTCCTCAACAGGGAATTTCACTGGTTCTTGAACTATTCCCAGGTGTTATTTTTACGGCACAGAAGTAGTGTGATGGAGGAAGAACAAAAAAATCTGAGCCATTGATAAGACAATGTTTTGCTTCGGGAGATGAAGCCTAGTGAGCAAACTGCAGTCACCAACAGGACAGCCTTTCCTCCAGATTTCTGAAAAGAGATGAATATGACATGCTGGAGTCTGCAGCTCCCTTCACAGCACCGTAAAACAAGCCATTTATTCTCTAACATCCTCAAACTTTAATTCCTTTAATAACCAAATTGCCAACAAAACTAAATATGACAGGTCCGTTTCCAACCCCTTTAATGATCCTCCTGTTTTTCCATCCACAGTTGCCTGCCTTAATCACTTTCTCCCTTGAGCCTTGGCTCTGACACCTACAAGCCTCAAAGGCTTTATTTATGTTAATTATCAAGGAAGATTCCTTCTAAGTGAATAGCTGGATTATCTGACTCTTGATTTAATGGCATAGTCAGCTTTATACACTGTGATTTACTGTTAAAAAATATGATCCAAGAGAAAACTGGCCTTCTGAAATGCATGAGCTGACAGCAGTGCCACTCTGCTGGTGTTTTTCAATGCTGGCTGATGTCACACTCTTGAAGCAGGTACTGCAGCTTTGCAGCCACCCATTAACTTTTTCCATTTGCTTTCAGATTTCCTCTGCAGTCCCAGCTCTCTTTGTGGCATTGCTCATTCTTTATCTCCAGGGAGTAACTTAGGGATGCAGCTTTACCCAGAGACACGATGCAAAATGCAGCTGGTGTAGGTGTGTTTGGAACAAAGGCAAGACAAGGGAGCTTGACAAAGTCACTTACTCTGAATTTTATTGAGGGACGTACTACTGATTTAGCCAAACTTGACCCTCTCATGGTCCAGGGTATTTCCTATGTGCTATTTTCATGTGCTTCAAAGGACTAGAGGTAGAGGGAGGATGTGAACCGTCAAAGGGGAGGCTCAGAAGTTGGTTGAAAGCTAAAGGTACATATTAAAGGTCTTCACAAAGACTCAACATGCACAAATCCAGGCACTGCAATTAAGCCAGCATGCAGTTACTCATCCATTAGTCACTCACTGGCTTCTCCAAATATATCATGCTGAAAGTCCCTCCATTCCCTTTGTATAAGAAACTATGCACTACTGATGTGTGTTCAAGGTTTTTCTGCTGCCTTCCACAACTCAGCCATACTAAACAACTCGGCCCTATTTCTTAGCGGGCCAATGAAGGTAGAGGCTCTTGTTTGGTTGGACACATTTTTAAGATATGAGACCCTTCTTACTCTCTGACATATGTACAACCCTGACATTTCCTTCCCCCCACACAGCCAGCTGGCCCTGAACAGCAGCCCATTGAGTCATCTGTAGGAACAGCATCAATTAACACCAACAACTGGAAGTAAAGGTCTAGCAAATCAGTCAAGAACGTTGTGAAGGTCGATGTTCAAGACAACTTATGTGTTCAACTCCCTCATCTGCCACGCCAGGACCAAAGCTGTCTTGATGAAACTTCAGCACAACATTAGGATGTGGTAGTCAAGTTCTCTGGTAATGAACACTGGTCAGATGTCCTGAACATTCATTCAGGAGTGCTTTTTATGGTGCTGTTACAGACGGTGTCATTGCTCCTGTTTCCTGTGCCCCACTTGTGTTCCTACATATATATCTGGGAATTTCCAGGAGGGAGATGTCATTGGTGTGCAGGAACCACTACAATGGAAGACACAGGAAGTGCTTACCAGAAAAAGGAAGGCTGCAAGAATGCAGGATGTCTCCAGGAAATTCCAGCACACATCTGCAGTGCCTATTGGGATTGGTGGAAAAGATAAAATATCAGAGATATGGTCATGCTGGACATTTCTTGCTTAACTAACAGATAACATTGCCTTAACATCTACCCAGCAACAGCAGAGATTTCAGCTGCTCCTAGTGGTACATCTCAGCACAAGCTGTGCTTTTCTGAGCCTCTCACAGAGAGGTCATTGCCAGTGGACACAAAATGGGCATTAGTGATTCTGAACATTTTACCAGCCTCTCACAGAATTGCTGCATAAGTCAAACAATGACCTGTTTAGCTGTGCTGTGCCCCTGCATGAGAAGAGCACCAACAAACTGGAACATCAGTGCTTGGAATAACGGAATAACTTTTTAATGATTTATGATTCGAGCTAGGAAACTTGCTAGCCAGATGGATCTGCAACTGAGCAAACCAAGGCTGACCTGAGGCTACAGAACCTGTGTCAGCACACTGCAGAGGTTTTACTGGAGATTGATTGTACTGTTTCATTGCCACAAAGTCATCTGGTTAATTTTTAATATTTTCTTTTTTAATTATTATCATTCAATCCAAACATACTCTGTTCACTTTCTTATCTGGTGCTGATATATCAACTTTTGGAGTTCAAGTCTTCTAATAACTTGCCGCAAGATATTGAGCTTGTTTACATTATTTTTTGCTGTTGAGAACAGCAAGCAACATTTACAAAGTTGTGGGAGACAGGTAGCCGACTAAAAATACCAATTATAGGATCACAGAATCATAGAATACTTTAGGTTGGAAAAAACTTTAAGAACATATAGTCAAACTCTTATCCCAGCTCTGCCAATCCCACCACTAAACCATGTCCCTGAGTGCCACACCTACACACCTTTTAAATACCTCCAGGAATGGTGACTGGGCAGCTGTTTCCAGTGCTGGATAAACCTTTCAGGAAAGGAGTTTTTTCTAAACCTCTCCTGGCACAGCTTGAGGACATTTCCTCTTTTCCTTGAACGTCTGAGCTAAAGGGTTCATATTTCTCCACCAGTGTGTTCCCCGAAAAATATGATTCTTTTTTTTCTCATGGCGTCCTTCAAATAAATGATTTTACTTCACCATGACTCTGTTTACTCTTACTGTGATTATAAATTGTACCTTTTTGTGTCTAACTAATGAAAATTTCAGATGAAAAAGTGTCAAATGACAAATCCAATACAATTGTCTGACTTTCTGGGCAAAGACCCTGCTTTACTCACAAATCCTATTTTGCTTTACTGAATATGGTCATCTAAATGAAGACCCTTTTAATTACTCTTCACAAGCATTGTGTATTACAAGCTTTTAGGTAAACTGAGATTTACTGGAAAACTTATAATCATTTCTGCTGGCAGACTCAAGGTGTGGAATCCCAGATACTCCTGTCTGGTGAACACTGGACCATGATGTTGTCCACATCTTTGCTAGACATAGGCTAAGCTGTTTGGTTTCTGGTGGATTGTGATACATCACTGAATTTTCAGGAACTTCAGCACTTTCTCTTACTTCAGATAGTCAAATTTCATCACGTAAACGTTTTCTACTCAGAAATCCTCACCAAGCAGGATTTCTTCCTACTTGCTTTCCATTCCCTAAAGTCCGTCGAGGCTGTCCTTATCAAGGTCAGCTTTAATTAGTGAATTGAAGATTGGGTACTTTCATTAATCATCTAGAAAAGGGAGCAAACATAATATTAATGCAGTGGATTGTTGATACTAGGATGGAAGAGGTCACGCCCAAGGGAGAAGGAGAATTAAATGCTAAGAAGAACAAAGAAATTGTCTTAATGAAAAATATCCCCTTTTAACTCTTCTCCAACCTTTTCTATCTGCTTTATTTCTTAGCTTTATTTTCTAAATAAAAAATGTCTTGTTAGGCATAGGTCATAATTTACTTTTTATCCTGAAATACAATATTTATAATCCTAAACTCTAATCTGGATCCATTATGAGTTTTTTTGAGAACAGTGAAGCCAATGGTGTGGTACTTCATGTAACCAAGTAACCTCCCCTGGAGAGAGAAGGTTAAAATGCAAATTGGTGCAACGTGGTCTCATTTTACCCCATCTTTTATGCAAGGAGAGATAAGGCCTTTTTGAAAAAATGGATTCAAACCAGAATGGCAAGAGTTGAAAGCAAAGCTTTTGGAGCCCGCTGTTGCTTCCCTCATAGCGAACTCGTTCATAACATTTTAAACCAGATGTAACATTTTATCACATCTGTTTGTAGCTTTTCACACGGACCTTACAGAGAAGAAGATGCCACAGATTGGAAAACAAAGAAGAATTGAGTCTAATATATTTCACATATCACCTAGAAATACAACCAATCTTCCCTTGGCATGAAAAACTGCAAGGAAAATATTGCTGCTACTACATTTATTCCTGCCTGTATTGCAATTTCAGCTCCCAATTTCTATGCACACTATCATAACTAATTATTTTCTATCAAGCCAAAGAGAAACAAATAAATTACCTCTTTAGTCTTCAGAAGAGGGCATCTTTGGAGACCTTCTAGACAACAAAGCACAGAGGAGGATGAAAGGAATGTTTTACACTCATAAATGAATGTGCAAGAACTGGTCAGGATTTTTTTAATGTTCTGCTTTATACAGTTACTCTTCAATAATGTTTTCCAGGTCTCAGTTGTGAGTCAATGAGTAAACACAAAGGTATCATATCAGGGTATAAGTGAGACAATGGGGAAACATTAACAGATAACTAATTGCTTGGTGGGTAGGAAAATCACTGTAAATGTGTATGAAGCTGCAATTTATTGCTGTAGCCAAGCTGATATTCCAAGATGCATCTCTTCCATACATTCCTTTGAGAGAAATTTATAAAAGACTGGTTTTCAATAGACTAGAGGAAAGAAAGCCAGGAGATTCTTGACACATTGTGAAGCATGGTTTTTACTTTGCAACCAGGCCTTCATTTTCCTTCTACCCTCCTACATCACAGCACATGGGTTTCAAAGGAGTCTCAGAGAAAAGACAGGAACAGATATGATAACAACTAGTAAATTTCAGGTTTATATTAATGAGCTTGGAGATAAGCAGGTTTGCCATTCATCCATTCAAAAGGCTCCTTTTCATGTCAAAAGTAGATTATCTGTGCATTACACTGCTAAGTATTTCACAGATCCATCAAACAACCACAACAACCTTATGACTGATGCTGTCCCACTTTTTCTCCCTGTCCATCCCTGTTTGGTGTAGTTAGAATTGCTTTCTGGTAGCAACACTCCCAAGTATTTCAGAGGAGCCCCAGTAGTTCCACGGCATCTCCAGAGATCTTCCCATTGTTGCTTAGCTTAGACTTCCCAGCAATTCCTCCTGGGAATATATCCATGTATCTTACTTCAGTAAAAGCTGTTGTGTAACTTGATAGTTTGAAAGATCTTTTCATTGATCCCAACTACTCCTTGTTTATCCAATTTCCTGCTCAATACTTAGACTGGTGTGTGCTCCATCAGACTCACTCCAGTGAGGTGCCTAAAGATTTGTTGACCCCTGCAGCACTCCCAGCTGGATGTAAGTTTGGTTTGGAATGAAAGGCAATTAGTGAGGACAGTTCCACCCAGCTTTACCACAGGTGGTTGGATAAAGAAAATAAAAATGCCATTGCAAAAGTGTTGCTTGTTTGCATTTTACTTCTTCATCACGTTAAGCTCATGGAGGGAATGTAGATCCTCATCCTATTGACACAAAAATTAATTGGTGCAACACCACAGCCCCCTGCAGAGTGGCTCATGAGCTGTCTCAGAGAGGAACTGGGCAGGCAGAATCTGTTCCACCACAGACTGCTGTGGCAGCAATACATCTGAAATCCCTCAGATGCAGCAATCCTGTGTATCTTTTAGAGAAATGCCCCAAAAATCTATTGAGAGGACTTTCCTTCAATGCACAATTCCTAAATAAACACACTCCCTTCCACACCATTCTTCTCAACTGTGAGAAGTGTGGAATAAGCATTTCCTGGGGTTTTTTTCCAGTTTGTGCTGGTTTTGTTTTATTCCCATATGTCTTTGAAATGTATTGGAAGCTATGCTTATTCAGTAAATACATTTGGCTGATGCCAGAAATGAGAGATCAGAGCTTTCTGGAGAAAGACCATGACCATGTGGTATCCTAATAGTGACCTCCGTATGTGAAGGCCAAGACTCATGTGTGGCTCCAGAGACAGAAGGGAACTTCTGTAATGCTCCTCCTGCCTTTTATAATAACTTTTATAAGGTATAATATGCATTTAGCATTTGTACAGCTAAAGGAGGTCTAGACATGATGTTTCAGTAGTATTTTAAGCCAGATCCACAGAACCATCCTGCATGCAGTGGATCAGCTTTTGCTGGAGTGAAAACCAGAAAGGAATGTGTATCACAAGCTCACGAGGGACAAGATGAACATCTAACATCAAGCATGAAAGATTCCTCTCAGGCTTCACATGATTTATGGGGAATTTCAATAGATACTTTCATGGCCTTATAGAAACTATGAAAACCTCTGTGCTTGAAGATTATAGCTTTCCAAGTTACATGCTTTTGAGCATTATGTGATACAATCAAGTCCTTAAAGCAAAAGCTAGTACTGCCTGAACTTTTAATTTGATGCCGTTTTTATTGCAGTTTAAAATTATAAACTCAATATAAGTTAAAATAACATCCTCTATTTGCTAACTGGCACAGGATAAAAGCCAAACACTTTCCAGCATGAGTCTTCAGAGATTTTCTTTTTTTCCTGGGTGATAAAAATCTTTATTCCCCTTTAAATTTTTTATTTTCATTGGCAAGATTAAATACAAGTTTTGATGTGCAACTGGGCAGTACAGAGACCCAACATTTTTTTTTTCCCTGACATAAAATAAGTTTGTGGCTCATTTAATGTTTGCTCTGTTTAGAAAGCACAAGCTGGCAACTGGAGCACAGCCTTGGGTGCCTGGTGGCAACCAGGTCTCCAGAACAGTCACAGGCACTTACCATAGTCCTAATGGCAATAAATGGGTGTCAGTTTTCCCTGTTCTATCCTTCTTATCTGTTTCAAATAATAATGAAGGACTGATTTATCTGAAAGTAGAAGGAGAATATTACACTCACAGCTTTACTTGTCTTGTATCTCTTGTCCTTTGGAAAATCTTGGGTGCTCTATTGATAGAACCAAGATACCACAAAATCAAAGAGAAGCAGACTCCAGGTACACACATTATCTTTTTATTTTTTTATTAGAACATGAAATGTTGTAAATTTTAAACAGAATTTCTATTGGGAATCATAGAATCACAGAATGGTTTGGGTTGAAAATGACTTTAAAGATCTTCCCATTCCAAACCCCTTCTGTAGGCAGCAACAACTTCAACTAGACCAGGTTGCTCAGAGCCCCATCCAACCTGGCCTTGGACACTTCCAGGGGTGAGGCAGCCACAACTTCTCTGGAAAACCTGTGCCAGGGCCTCACCATCCTCACAGGGAAGAAGCTCTTCCTAATACTGGATCTAAACCTACTCTCAGTTTAAAGCCATTCCCCTTTGTCCCATCACTCCATGCCCTTGTCAAAAGTCCTACTCCACCCTTCAGATGGGGTCTCACCAGAGTGGAGCAGAGGGGAAGAATCCCCTCCCTCACCTGCTGCCCACAGGGCTTTGGAAGCAGCCCAGGACGTGGTTGGATTTCTGGGCTGCAACAGCATGGCTTACTTTGCTGACAGTGACATCAGTCTTGAAAGTGAAATATTTGGAGCATTTTAAAGAACTTTCTGGGTTTTTTACCCTCTCACATAACCCCTTCCAGACCCTTAGGCTACAGGACATAGGACTTCTGCTTTACTTTTCCCATTTTCCAGCATCCCAATGGCTCTCTTCCACATTTTCTTCACTCAAGAGGGGATGTATTCAACAGAAAATTCTTGTATGTACAGATCACTTAATTGCAATTCCCAGTATTTAGGGAAATAGACAAATTACAAAAGTATGACTGTCCTTTCTAGGCTGAAGAAATGAGAATGAAGAAGTCCGTGAACACTTGGTAAAATTCATAGTTGTGGCTGCTTTGGGGAGTCACAATGCTTTCATTGCAATATTGGAACAAATATTGTGCTTAATATTTCAAATATTTCTCTTCAGCTGAGTACTAATCTTTCTCACCTGTAGGGATGGGTAGGAATTGAACATATTTGTGGATAATGAGATCTTTGTTCATGCAGACAAACTTGGTAGTTGGACTACCAAGCTAGGCTGAGACCCACAATTTAAATACAGAAATTGGAACAGCAATTGCAGAGGATTCTACAGCACTTATAGCAAAATCACAGTGACCTGGAAACTATATTATCTTCTTCTAACACAGATAAATTCAGGGAGGTCCATAGGTGTGTACTACACCACAGGTCAGGCCACCTGAACACAGTGGTTCCCTTGGATGTTTTTATCCTGGAATCTCTGAGCCTGCAGTTGATCCTGTTCCTCATAATAAGGTATAAATGCATAAGTTTAGCTCCCTGTGCACTACAGTGCATGATTAAACCAGAAATACCAGTTATGCTCCATGCAGCAGTGGTACTGGAAGGGAAGAAAACTCAGCCTGTGAGATTACAAGCATGGTAAAAGAAAGATGTTCTCAACTACCAGGAAAATCAATAATTGGAATTTACTCTGAATCCTTCATTGATTACTACATAGCTTGAACCACTTTCTAAGAACACAAACATGAATGGGGAAAAATTAAGTTAGGACTCCTCTGGAAATTATCATGTTGTCCTGTTCCCCTGCCTTGTATAATGGATCTGACTCCATTTTGCACTTGTATATTTGAAATCCCTTTCTGTCCTAGGAAGGATAAAGCCAATTTGAATTACTGCTGAACAGAATTGCTACAAGAGTGGCATGAATTTCTCTTCCACTGAGTATGAGAGATTGAAAAAATGAGCTGCCATTTATAGGAAGGATGTTACTTTATTTAAAATACAAGTGATTTTAATTGGTTAGACTATGATGTTATTACTTCAACAACAACTCTTTGAAGTGTTAAAATTCCTTTTTTTTCATCCAGTCTGATTAATCTCTTGGAAGAGGAACTGCTAGGACACAGACTCATCCAGTTAATCACTCTGATGTACCACATGTGGAGGAACTGCTCATTTGTGCTATTCTCCAAGTACTTCTAGGCAGTACTTACCAACATGGTCCCATAAAAGACACAAAACTTCAAGTTGAAGGCAGCTTCACCTTCACCCCAGGTACTCAGTCTCTCCAAATAAAAATAGTTCTGTTACACCAATGCCAAGGTCCACAATCAGAAATCCCTTCAGGAAGGAGAAATAAATGGTTCCTCTAACAATTGCTTTGAAACCACCATGGATGGAACATCCCTGAACAGCGTACACTGCTCTCCTTTCCTACGGTGAAAACGAGATGAACACCAAACAACATCTAGACACATTGTGCACTGTGCCTGGCAGTTTTTGAGGTCATGTAGAGACAGTGACTCATTAGAAGCTTGCCTATTAGTCCTCTTTAACTCTGTTTTTCAGAAAGTGCAAAGTCATTTACAATGAGGAAAAAAAATCTCATTAGTGACAACAAAAGCAGGACAAGTGACCTCTTCTTGGCCTTTTGTCCTTGTAAGCATAGATGCCCCAAACAGCTTCCGACTGTTTTCAAAATATTTGTGAACAAGTAACCATCCCAGAGTCTATTTTTTGAAATCTTTGACTCCGTGAAAAAATTATCTGCATCCTGATTTCAGTGCCTTTGTAGTTGAGGCTAATGGTGTGTTATGAAATGAAGGTTGTTGTCAGTTTTGGGGAACTTCCAGATGACAATCTCTCCTGTCAGTAATGGGTATCAACAAGTTTCTTTCCAAATGGCACATTTTACGCTTTTTGGTTTCTGAATAGTTATAAAAGGCAGGAAGGAATTTTGTAGAATGAGAAAGATATCTCCATAAAATATTACTGGGTAGCTGATGTGCAAATTATTAATATAAAAGATTACAGTAATAGGTATGTAAATCCTTTCAACCAGGATATGAATAATTGCCAGAGAGTAGGACAAAATTACAGAAAACTTTCCATCATCAAAAAGAAGCTATTATAGGTAAAATGATACAGAATATTGTTTGGAATTACATTAAATTATACTGAAATCTTTAAATCACTTTCCTTTTACAGTAAATTTATATCTTACACATTCCAATATGTAATTTTTGAAAGTACAGCTTTTTAGAAGAGAAGAGATTGCAAACTGAACAGGACTAAATTTTAAAAGGCATGATATGTGCAGATATTTCATTTTAACTGGTGGCAGCTGTTTCAGGAAGTGAAAGGCTGATCAAGTCTTTAATGGAAATAAAACAGTCATGGAATGCACCTCAGTGCTATGGCAGGGAGAGGAACAAAGCAAAAGCCTCTGAGTCAGATGAGCCTCAAGTGGTCCCTGCTGTAAACATAGATTTAACTGAGCTGTGTGAAATGGGGAGCTATTCACTCATCTCACCAAAGCAAGAAACAAGTGAACCAAAAGTGTGTTTAAGTTTACAGAACTTTTCAGGGTCCCCATTGTGCTGGCCTGCATTTAATCACTCCATATTATATTAGGACATCAACCTGCAGTTTCTATCTTATTCATACATGACTTGCTTCAGGGATCAAGAAGGACCTGGTGTGAGCAAACCAAGGGAAACTGTTCCTTCCACCAAAGGCAGTGCCTGAAGGGCACCACATAACCATCCTTCTTCCACTTCCTCTGACTCCAACGTGCAAAACAAGGTTAGCAAACCTCCAGGTCAGAACCCAGTGTGAAGCTTTCCTACACAACAGACAGTACAGATTAAATCTAAAGGTTAAGGTAGGGACCAGAACTGAAGACACTGGTAGCTTTTGTGTGGACCTGGATTCTGTTTCATTCAGGCCCTAATTGAAACATTAAATATTTAATCACAGTTCATAAATGTCTTTGAACTGATATTTGTCAAACATTCTAGTTTCCTGAATTTTCCACTTGTCATTGTTTAAAAATTTTCATTTCTTTTTTGCCTGGTTGCCACAGAGAAAGATAAATGACTAACCCTGGAGAAGGATCCCACAGTACACTGCATGCTGGGACTTTCAGAGCAAGTTTCTGCACCAGGGATCATGGCAGACACTGTGAGATGTAGTTATTGATGGTGTGTCTCTGCCTCCCCTTATGTGCTCCCTCTACAGAGTTATCGACAGATATTTGGCACCCTCCATCCCCCAACCTCCTTGTTCTGTACCAACAGAAAGGGCTTTCCACCCCCACAAAGATGATTGTCATGCTTGGCACCTGCTCCATACTGCCATGAACCAACCAGATTTACTCATTTTGGAATCTAATTAAATCTCTTACTGCCTTATTGGATGAGTCATTTCATTTTTTAGTGACTTGTCCTAAGTTTCCTGCAGATCCTTCTAATCCAGAGCAAAAAATAAACCAACAAACAAAAAATCATGGAAACCAAAGTACTGTCACTGAAGTTTTGGGCTCAATTTGAGCAAGTGTCTTGTAGTCTGACCTTGGGAACACAATAAGAAATCTGTCGTTCCCTCAGCCTCGTCCCATGAACCAACAGTGAAGATGATCCCAAATCCCTTTTTCATGACATTGAAGGTATGACTTAAAATCTGTTGAATTCATAAAAATGTTCAATTTCACTTTTCACGCTTTGGGATTGGGCCCAAAGGCATCATGGAACAACTAGATGACAATCAACGAAGAAAAAAATTACCAAAAGACGGTAACACAGTTCCAGTATAATTCCCACTGAAGTCTCAAATCTGTGGAGATTTTATTTTGTTGGTCATTTGGCGTTTTCCTTAGGTGTATTGGGGTTTTTTTATATCCTGAGTTAGAAGGCACCCACAAGATTCATCAAGTCCAACTCCTTACCCTGCACAGGACCATTCCCAGGAATCTCATCATGTGAGAGCTCTGTCCAAACACTTCTTGAACTCTGACAGGTTTGGTGCAGTGACCACTTCCCCGGGGAGCCTGTTCCAGTGCCCATCCACTCTCTGGGTGAAAAATCTCTTCCCAATAACGAACCTAAACCTTCATTGATGCTGCTTCATGGCATTCCTTCAGGTCCTGTCACTATCACCAGAGAGAAGAGGTCAATGCTGCCTGTCTGCTTCCCTCATGAGGAAGTTGTACTCACAATGAGATCTCCCCTCAGTCTTCTCTTTTCCAGGCTGAACAGACCAAGTGACCTCAAGTGCTCCTCATTTGGCTTCTTTACTCTTCACCACAGCGTTTCTATGAGAAAAACATGGAATCAGACACCTGGGAACAGCCCACCTTTCCTTGTAGCTGTCACACAGATGGGTTTTTTGGCAATTGCCAACTCTGTTGACTTGGTTTGAACCATGTGCACAAAAAGCCTGCAGACAGACTAATTCCATATCATCCAGAATTGCTATGGTATTTGCATTGTCTACTCATACTGTGTAATTTTTTAATCCTGGGGGTTTTTCCCATCTTTTAAGTCTAGAAATATATCATCAGATTTGATGCATTTTCCTCAAAATTTACAATCATACTGATCTTCTTTTGTTTGTTTGTTTGGTTTGGTTTGTATTTCATTGCACATCTCCATATCATTAAGACCCTCACTGTCATCCTCTTAGAATATTACCTGAGACAATGTTTTCCTAACCTCCTCACAGTAAAGAGCTTACATCTTTTCCTGTAATTGGGCATTTCCATCTCAATCATTTTTTAGATTTTCAAATCAATCATCCACTTGCCTCAGCAGTTCTTTCACTCAGAGCCTTTCCTCCTCACTACCACTATTCCCTCTGGCATACGATAGCTCTTCCAGGGCAGCATCCTGAACTCCCTGTTGTGGTGTATTCCCTGCTTCTCCTTCCCAGGCCTCACTGTAATCTGAGGAAAGCTTGGTAGGCTTCAGCCTTGACAAACCACACCTGGGCTCAGCTTTTCTCGAGCACAACAGAAACACCCAGAAACTGCTGCTGTCTAACGAGCATTGTTTTCCTTATGAAGAGCCTTGGAAAATATTTTTCTTGCCTGAATGGCATAACATTCCTGTTCTCATGCTTTCAAAGAAAGTGCTGACCCAAACTGTGGCCAGGATGAAACATTGCTGTGGCTAAAGCCCCTCTCTTGCGACCCTATAAACAGCGGTCCAAAATGAGACCCTTTGAGCTCTCCTGGAACCAAAGTGGGCTGTGACCAGCAACCTCCCTCTGTGTGGGGTCTCTCAGAGCCAGTGAACTCTCACGTTTGCTATACTTAGAGGATCTCCAAAAAATGATTGGTCCTGTGACGCTGTTTGGGTTGCCCCAGGGAGGCACAGCATCCTTCCTGCAAGCTAAACGGGGTGGCTGCAATTTCTTCTGTCCAGTTCCACAGCTAGGGAGCAATCCCCAAACGGGAGGTGACAATCAAGCGTCGGCAGAGGTAAAGGAGTAGAGAGGGACTCTTTGTATGGGTTCCGGAGAGTTTATTGTCTCAGGAGGGTCCAGGGACAAAGAGCCGGGATCTGAGGGGTGTCCAGGATTTTTAAATAACAGGGGTTAGGGGTGGACAATAGGGTAACAACCAATCGGGTGAAGTAACAGGGGAAGAGTGAAACATACAGTAACCAATGGGATGAACCTGGAGGAGGGAACGAGGGTAACAAACCAATGGGGTGTCGAACAGGGGAGAGGGTTCTAGAGATGGGCGGTGCCCTAAACTTCGGTGCCATCCTCCGATTCGCTTTTCAGGCTGTCCGAGGCGGGGAAACCCAACCATTGGATTGCCATGGTTTGATGGGCGTTTGAAGACTACAGCCCACCCGAGGGCTGGGTGACTGCAACAGTCCTGGGCCAATATCTCACTCCTCGAGGCCAGACCCCTCACCTGTCAGGAGATGCAAAATCTCTGAAGTGAGTGTTTCACTGACCTCCAAGGGGAATTTTTCACAGGTATCATGCTTGCACTGACTCTCTATGTCTGTGTGCACAAACATGAACATATGCTATAGCAAATCTGGGAGAAATACTTCTTTCTTCTAGTTAAGTACCTTGGATATTGAAGTTAGGCCTGAAGTAAGCTTGTGACTTATGACTTAACTTTACGTAAATGCTGCTAGGTGTTGTTCTTTTGCTAAGTTGTTAAGTTCAACATAACTTATAAGCTAAGTGCTGCTAAGTGTTGTTCTTTTGCTAAGTTGCTAAATTTGACTCCAAAATCCTAAGTTCTGTTGTGTTATTCATTTGTTAAGTTGTTAAGTTATAAGTTAGGTATAAGTTAAGTATTATTTCTTTGTTGAATTGTTAGGGTTAAGGTATGAGTTAAAGTACTGTTAAGTTTGAGTGCTGCTAAGTTTTTAGGCCGCATTCCTTTTTATCCTTGTTCTCACTGTCCTTTTCTAGCAGGCATCTAAACACACACACATACACACACACATACACACACACATATATACACATATCCCTAGAAAGTTCTTGGTTCATTTCTGCTTTGATTGCCTGGATTTTATTTGGTTTTGTTGTTGTCTATTTTCCTTTAGTGTGCCTTTACTGTCCTGTAAGTAGTGGAGTGAATCTTGCCGACAAACTTTGTCATGTTGTCCTTTAATATTAAATCTGGTTTTTGCTCAGACCCTTGCCAATGATTTTTTAAGTGATCTCAAACACTCCTTTGTAACACTCCCATTCCATACAGACTTGCATGTGTCCCCTGAGACCTCTCATCTCAAATCTTAGCTACAAATACTTTCCATCATTACTCTAAATTTCCCTATTTTTCACTTTTTCTTTTTCAATACCAGGTGTCTTCCCTTAAAGCTGTAAAGCATTATGGAATATCATTTCTATAAAAGCCAAAAGTTTATTTAAAGTTATGCCCAATTTTTACTTGTTTGAGGATGGGGGTGTTTTATGCCCAGGAGCTCATGATTTGAGGATGGATGTAGTTTAAAGGAGAGAAAGAGAGCAGGGCACACAGCCAGTTTTAGCCTATTTTGAGAGCAGACACCAGTATTTTATGCCAGGGTTTTGGACCAAATATGAGCAGGATCAGACTTTTCAGCCTAGCAGATTTTAATGAGGTATATTTGCTACCAAATAATAAATACTTGCTGCAGCTAATGTCTCAGTTAGAAATCATCTACTTTATCAAATTTTGAAGAGTTTTCCTAGGCAGAGTACATTCAAATAATTTGATTGTGAGTAATACAACACAAAAGAGTTTTTAAGATGCGGGCAGAAGTTAGGCCACTTATATAGAGGGCCTGTATTTGGTAAGGTTCATGGGCAACAGTGGGAGTTTTGATCAACAACCTGACAAAACCGGAATCATTGGCAGAGGGAGAGTGGTCATGGAGGGTGACAAAGACTCGGAGTCCAGCAATGGGGGACTTGTAGGGAAGCAAAAAGTTCTGCATAGCTTTGAAGAGAATGACAGAAAGGTTTAACATGCTGGACTGCTGATTCAGGAGCTGACAGACATCCTCTGTGGAGCAGGGCTGTATTGTAGTTTCTCTTCATTTTCAGCAACGATTGTCACAGTTCATCCCTGCCACTGAAGTGCTATAAAAAGTTAAATATTGTTATCTAAACACAGAGGGACAGAGGGAAGTCAGACAGGTTTAGAAATCCACTGTTATAAAACCAGCAGAAACAGTGCTGGATAGAGAGCCTAAAGGGAAGATTGTTCCCAGCTGTACAAAAGGCTCCACCTGTGTTGTCCCATCCCACTCAAATTCTTTCTCCACAGTTTAAACAGAGCCATTATAGGGCTATATATAATCCCAGTGCCTGCATGAATGTTCATTTTGGGAGTGCTGCACCATCCTCCTCATAGCTGTTTATCAGCACAGGGTATCAGTCATATATAACACAGGAAAGGAGATGATTTGAGGATAATGCATGTAATAGATAATACAATTGCAAAGCTGTTCGGGCTTAATTATGGGATGCAAGCAACCACTGCATCTGCACCACAGCCACCTGGGAACACAGCAAAATGAATTATTTTTCATGTGCACGTCATATTGATGATTCTTTTCTATTGACACTCTTGATACTGGCAGCAAATTAGATTTTTCCCATTCCAGTACATGCTAACTGAGAGGTAATGTCAAGTCTGTGCATATTCACTGACTAAACTACAATCTGGCAGCTTTGAACAAAGGAAGGAGAGGAGAAAAACAAAGTTTTTGGCTTTTTTTTAAATGCTGCTGGCTTCCTTGTGCAACAGACTGTTAAATCCTATTAATAAAGTTTCCCCAGGAGTAGCTACAATAATTGAGGAATGTGGCACTCTCGATTACCGTGATGCTTAAATATCCAAACATTTTGTTTGAGGACAGTGTTTTAACTTTCTTTGGATAAAATCAGTGGGAAGACAAACTGTGCCACCCTTGGGACCTCTGAAGCCACTGAGTCAGACCAAACCCTTTAGCAGAGTTTGGAAGCTCTTGTGGTCACAGAGCCTGATCCAAACATCAGAGATGTCAATGAACAGTGTCACCTGACAGGCTTTCAACAAAGTTTCTCCACATTTGAGTTCCCTCGTTATTTAACCTGCTGAGAGGTGGCAAGTCCCTGACAGAGGAACAGCAGGTAAAGGGAGACTGCCTTTGCACAAGGAATTATGTTTCTTGTGTTGGTATGTGAGCAAAGAAAATCCCTTCTCACTGCTGATTGCTTTTGCAAAATTGACATATGCCTGCATTTTTTGTGTTTTGGAGGCCATTTTAGTTGTAAGAGAGGAATCACGCAAGGAAACTCTTTATTCAGCTCTTAACTTGTTTCAACCATGACCTGAGCTCTTCTGTTTTAGTAAAAAAAAAATTCAACATTTTTTAAAGGGGTGGTTTTACTTTAGATCCATCTCTAGAAAAAAAGAAAAAAAGGAAAACAAAAGTGAACCATTTTTAAAAAAGATTTCATATTGACCAATTCAGTTCTTCTTCAGCTCCAGAAATGATATGGCTCTATAGCAGATTTTCATTTGTGTTCAAGCTGAAGTCATCTCTCTGCTTGTGAATTCCATTTCTCTGAGAAGGGAAATATTCATAAGGATTAAATAAGAGATGGTATATAAAAATCACTCTAGACATAAAACTCCACTTCAACATCATAGTGACATTAACAGCTACTCTTTGAACTGGGGATATTGAAGCAGCTCTTAATTTTCCTGAACCTAAAAGTCTTCCTTGTATAAAAATGAAGACAAAAGAAAGGCAACAAGGAATTGAGCATGATTATTTTCCAATAGCTATTCACTCAAAAAAGCATAACATCTAATGACTTTTTGTTGGAAGAGCTGAACTAAATTTCTTGATAAGATGAAGTGCTGCTTAGTGAGTCAAGGGTTTTTTGGTAGTCTATCATTTTGTACTACTTTAGCTCAACCTTCCTTAGTTTAGAAAGCTGCCAAAACTCAGATTGGCAGTGATGCTACTGTGCTTGATGAGTTCTTCCTCTTTTTCCTTAGGCTTTTTGATTTCCTGTAACTGATTGATTGTTTCTACCAACATGGCAAGCTTAAAGACTAAGTATTTTCCAGTAATGGATATGAAGGGGAAAAAAAATCAAATACTGATTACTTGCAAATATAAAATAAAGAGTAGTCAGGCAAGAACCTGAGGAGGAAGAGACGGCAACTGTTCAGTTGTATTAGAAGAAACCAATATAATTTACCTAAACTGTATTTCATGGAAATATAGAACGGTTTGGGTTGGAAGGCACCTCTAAAAATCATCTCATTCCAACCACCCTGGCATGGGCAGGGACATCTTTCATTAGATCAAGATGCTCAGAGCCCCATCCAATCTGGCCTTGACTGCTTGCAGGGATGGGACATCCACAACTTCCCTGTGCAACCTGTCCCAGGGCCTTGCCCACCTGATGGTAACAAAGCCTGTCAAATATCACCCCTTTCAATCTGTTTAAAATATCATAGAATCATATGGTATAATCTGAGATAGAAATGACCCACAATAATCATCGAGTCCAGCTCCTGGCACTGCACAGGACACCCCAGGAATCCCACCATGTGCCTGAGAGCACTGTCCAAACGCTCTTCAAGCTCTGTCAGGCTTGGTGCTGTGACCGTTCCCGGGGGAGCCTGTTCAGGGCCCAGCCACCCTCTGAGTGAAGAACCTTCCTCTAATATTCAACCTAGACCTCTCCTGACACAACTTCAGGCCGGTGAGTGTCTGCCCCTCTGCAAAGTTATACTTAGCTTCTGTAGTGTATGGTTATAATCAAAATAACCACTTGCAGACATTGTTTTCCTATGCATATTTCATGAGTGTATTTCTCAGTCCATGTTTCCATGGATGACACTTTTCAGTATTTTATAGACACCATCAATGTGTTTGAGCCTCACTGCACATTCCGAGTTGTCTTCACAAAGTATATTACTGCTAGCTGTAATTAGTAAATTTTGTTTAGTCTTCCAGAAGACCCATCTACCTGGATATCTATACCCAAAACACACCAGCACCTCTGCAGGCAGACACGTGCAGGAAAGACCCATAAGAAGGCAAGTGAACATGTAATATCTCCATTATATATTATTTTTATGAATGATAGAAAGTGCTCAAGGGGCGAGGTTTGAAATTGAGCATAATCCTAAGCACAAAATGAGTTTCTAAGGAAATGTTTTTCTCCAAAGACAAAGAAGATAAAGACCTCAATCAATGAAAGCAATTTGGAATACTACAGCCTTGCTGAGGGTTTTCATCACAGCTGGGGGAGCTGAGCAAGTGTGCTGAAACAGAGTGAACAGCTCTCTTCAAGGTGAGTAAATATATGCATAGTCATAGAAGGACACCTTCATTTCCTACATTGTTACTGTGTAAATTATTAATTCCATCAGTACATATATCTTCTAATTTTACTGTAATAGCTGTCTGGGTTTGAGAGTTTGCAAGAACCAAGCTAGCCAGAGAAAGTTTTCCAAAGAGATCTGCAAAAATAGAAATGGGGATGAATCCTTCACCCCATATCAGATCAAGCGATGTCAGAGGTGTGCTCCTCAACTGGGAGTGTAGGCTGGGTCCCAGTGAGACATTAGTAGTCAGAGCATGGGACAACTGAATCCATCTGAATGTTGTTACAGTCCCTTTGTTTAAACAGGCATCATTCAAATGTGTCTTTGTAAAGTCTTCAGTGTAGCCTGGAGATGTTGCTTATTTCTTGTGTATGCCTCGGTCAAGTTCTGGTACTAGAAGACAGTGATAGTGAGAAAGAAAAACATCTGCATTTTAACCTGCCTGACAACCCTCTGCCTTGTTACAGCCCTCAGGATTTTCTGATCATTGCAATAGATCATATTCTGGTGATTTTTTTAACACTGGTAAATGCTGATCAAGGACATGCTTCAGATAGTGAATGCCTAGTAAATTAAGGCAGATTTGAAACATTCTCTGGAGCTCATAGGTTAAGGCTTTTTATTTTAAAAGTACTATATGCTTCATTGCAGCCCTTCAATAACACACACACACAAATAAATCAGGCAAATCAATCCCTAATGTGCTGGAATTATGCCACTAATTAATCTGTTTAACTACTGGGACTGAAAGAACAGATGGGAAAATGCATCCCTTTTCACCTGAAATAGCAGAGTTATATCTTGAGTTCACAAGGCTCTAATGGCTCTGTAAATATTATTTTGTAATTTAGTCATGACAGCTGTAATTCTAGTCTCTGTACCTGACCTCTTCCATAACATGGGATTATTCATTGTGCTTAAGTCCTTTTGATACTTTTACCCAAAAGAAGAGAAAAGCAAAGGAAGACAGGAGAAGAAGAGGCAGCTGAGACTCTTTAACCTAAAGAAGAGAAGGCTTCCTATAAATGTATATAAATACCTGAAGGAAGGGTGCAAAAAGATTTAGCCAAGCTCTTTTCAATGGTGCCCAGTGTCAGAGCCAGGGGCAATGAGTACAAATTGAAGTACAGGAGGTTCTCTCTGAACATAAGAATACACAGTTTGTACTGTGAGGGTGACCGAGCACTGGCACAAGATGCCCAGGCAGGGTGTGGAGTCTCCATCCTTGGAGATATTAAAAAGTTGATTGGACATGTGCCATTCTGGGCAGCTAGATCTTGGGGGCCCTGTTTGAGCTATGGAGTTGGACCACGTGATAGTCAAAGGCCCCTTCCAACATCAGTGATTCTGTGAGAAAAGAGAGAAAGGAGAAATATGGGAAAAGAGAGAAAGGGGAAAATAAAAAGAGAGGAGGGGAGGAGAGGAGGAAGGGAGGAAGGGAAGAAGGAAGGAAGGAAGGAAGGAAGGAAGGAAGGAAGGAAGGAAGAAGGAGGAGGAGGAGAAGAAGAAGAAGAAGAAGAAATGCTAGTTTGTAAAGACACAATCAAGGGCAAATGCTCAGTTGGTCTAAATCAGTCAGAGGAACTTGTCTAATAGTACCTATTTATTTTCTCTTCAGCAAACACATTCCCTGTCACATCACGTGGGAGCTCCCACGCAGTTCCACATTTCTCCTATTCTGATCAAGGATGTTTCTCTCTTTGCTTATACCAGGCACTGACTGTCTTCAAGATACTAAGCAACCGAAGAGAAAACAAATGATTAAATGGATCCGCTGAAGTAAAAAAGAAATATTACATTTCAGAGCATCTGAACCTCCATCTCCTAGCAGTTAGAACACACAAATTATTAAAAACTCGGGCCAGTGCCTAGCTGATCTCTGTTCCCCTTGTTTTCTCAGGAATTAAAGTGTACATCCTGCAAACTAGACATTCATCACCTACCATTTAAAACCCTATTACTTTATTCTGATTGATGCTTGATCAGTAAAATAAAAAGTACATTAACAATGAAAAAATATGTAAATGTCTATTAATTTTCTATTAACCCAGAGTTCCTTTTTCCCATCACTGCTGTAAGAAGGTACATCAAGCTACAGCCTATTCCTAATGAACAAAGTATTAAGAACACAAGAGAAATATAGCAGCACACCTGATCATTAAGCCATGATGATTACGAATTAATGTCATAATGACCCATCTTCCTTGGCATTAAAGAGTGATACATATGTTAATTCAACTCTCCAAATTTATTATACTTAAAAGCTATGAATGGTCAAGTTATTCATATACATAGAAGCATTATTGGTTTGGGTGGATTTTTGGAATGTGAGCTACTAAATTAAAACATTTTCAATCTGTTGGTTCATATTTGTTGCCTCCAACCTTCTTAAAAGAGATGTTTGGCCAAGCATTGTTCTATTTATTTTCAAAAATATTTTAGAATACAGGGAAAATTCCAATGAACTAGGATAAAATTCTTATGACTCAATATTTTAAAAGAAAAATGTGAGTAACAGTAATTGCAGCACTAAATTTTTGTCTGACAGATAGCCTGGGGGAAAAAAAATAGCCTGAAGTATATGTGAATTGATTAATAAGGAATTTAAATGGCGATATGCAAATCAGAGTTCCATCACAGAATCACAGTATAATCTGAGTTGGAAAGGACACACAACAGTCATCAAGTCCAGCCCCTGGCCCTGCACAGGACAGCCCCAAGAGTCACAAAGTGTGCCTGAGAAGGCTTTCCAAACTCTGCTTGAACTCTGTCAGGCTTGGTGCTGTGACCACTTGCCTGGGGAGCCTGCTCCAGTGCCCAACCACCCTCTGGGTGAAGAACCTTATTCTAGGTGTGAAAATAGATCTTTCTAAAAGAATCTAGTGTATTTTTTTCTTAAGACAGCAGTCTTGGATGAAAGACAATAATGTCAAAACAGTAGAAATCACTATGGTATTTGACTTTACACCAGGAAACAACTTGTACAAGAACTAGGAGGGTATGAAACGAATATGTAGATGTTGAACTTTTTACAACCCGTTGACTGATAGTTTTTGACATGAAATTGCAAACAGAGTGTATATTTAGTTGGGTTTCTAAGCAGAAAATACTGAAAAGAGAGGTTACTGAGACGCACAGAAAGTGTGCTTTTATCAACTGTCAAGCTATTTATGAAAGAATCAAGTATAATGTATTGGCCCCTTTCCTCTTTGAAATTAGTGACTTTGGAAAAAATCATGACTTCTGAGTGTAACATAGTCAGAAATGATAATATGACTGTTGGATACATAAATTTGAGGATTTTTGAGTGCATGAACAGAAAATACACAGCCTCTCAATTTGATAAAGTATGACAGCTGTAGGAGTTCTCCTTCTAGTTCAGGTGTGTACTCATCCATTTCAGGATGTATATCAACATATTAGAAAGGTCACACGGGTAACTTACACTGCCCACCAGTCATCACATACAGATCTGAAAAGTGAAGTAAAGATTCCTCTATCCCCCAGCTAATCAAACAGAAAGATCTAACCTAGACTAAAAAACTCAGGCAAGAAATAAGTCATGAACCGTCAACAGGCAACGTACTTAACCACTGGAACAACTTATCATCAGCTATGATGGATTTTCTATCCCTGGAAAATTTTAAATAAATATTGAATGTTTTTCTGAAAGCTCCATTGCAACTCAAGGAGAGTTAATGGTCTTGAAAAAGGAATCAGTTAAAGCATGTCCTATGGCTTGGTTTATGTATTTTACACTGGATAATTACTATAGTTTCTACTGGCTTTAAAAGCTCCTACACTAGGAAAAGAGCAAGACATTCAAGAGTTGTAACTAGGGTTTGAGGAGTAGAATTTAGCATTTTCCTATTTAATACTTGAGTGGATGACTTGGGTGTCCATGATGAGACAGTGACTTATGATTTCTGTCATAGTTGCTGTTTCCAGTATGTTTATATAGGGAGATCTGTCACTGTTCAGGCTTATTTTACGTTAGTAACCTGATGCTGGATTTTTTTGAAAGGCTGGAAAATAGAATCCTTAGTTTCACAGAGAATCTTGAGTATAATGTGAAGTCATGGTCCTTCAGCTTCCTGTTGAAAGTTCTGAAAATGGTCTAGGGAAAGCTTAACCATCTGTTCAGGCTTTCTCTGTTACAGATATTGACACTTGCTAAAGGCAGCTCTGCTTTTCCCAAACAGCTCCCTGCTGTCCAGTCATTACAGCTCCGAGCCAACCAAACCTTGTGAAACCCAGTTCCTTAACTCATCTTTACCAAACATTCTGGATCTGTTTCCCAAGTAGCCTCTTCTGGTTTCCACAAATATCCACTGAGACGTTGAAAACAAAAGTAATTGTATATCTTCTTCTACAAATACCCAGCTGTTTATCCAAACTCATTTCACACAGCTTCTACCTGCTTATCTTTGCTATTGGAATGGTCAGGTCTTGTCTGTAAAGACAAATTAATTCAATCAGCCAATGCAGGATATCTTACTGTGAGGACCCTAGATTAATTCATAGAATCATAGCATTGTTTGGGTTGGAAGGGGCATTAAAGATCATCTCATTCCAAAGCCTCTGCCATGGGCAGGGACACCTTCCACTAGACCAGGTTGCTTTAAGCCCTATCCAGCCTGGCCTTGAACCCTTCCAGGGATGGGGCATCCCCTTCTTTGGGCAGCCTGTGCCTGTGCCTCACCACCCTCACAGGGAAGAATTTTTTCCTTCTATCCAATCTAAACCTATCCTCTTTCAGTTAAAAGCCATTCCCTCTTGTCCTCTCACTACATCCCCTTGCCAAAAGTCTCTCCAGAAATCTTGTAGGCCCCCTTTAAGTGCTGGCAGGATGCAGAAAGGTCTCCCTGGAGCTTTATTTCCTCCAGACCGAATAACCCCAGCTCTCTCAGCCTGTCTTTGAAGGAGAAGTTCTTCAGCCCTCTGATCATCTTCATGTTCTCCTCTGGACTCGCTCCAGTAGGTCAGTGTCATTCCTGTGCTGGGGATCCAGGTGGAGTCTCACCAGGACAGAGTATTGGGAGAGAATCACCTCCCACAACCTGCTAGTCACCCTTTTTTTGCTGCAGGCCAGGATTCATTTGGCTTTCTGGGCTGCAAGTGCACATTGTTGTTGTACTGCCAAGCATCAGTAACTTAACAAAGATCTCGGGAAGTTCACGGAACTCACACTGTGAGAAATAATGCAGAGTACATTAACATATCTTTTTTCCCTCATATATTCATTTAAGTCAAATACATCCACTCTGAAGTCTAATTTTGACTCTGTCAGAGGTCTTTTATGATGTTATTATGATCACATGTAACAGCATGAAATCAGTGCTGTAAATCTATAGATAACACGTTAGTTAATGGTTTTCTAAGTGTATTGAAAACTCAGTCTGTTTCCAGAGGTTTGCAGTGCCTCAACATTTAAATCTATATCAAAGCATCCTTCCCACAAGCAGTTTCATGATGACCAGTCAAGTTTAGTCAAACTTTGCTGTACAGCTCCTCTACAGTGCTTAACGTATTCTAAAAAGCCAAGAATATGACAAACAGGAATTATTAAATACCACCAGCCTAGGTGCAAAAAAGCTTTATAGAGATTAATAAAACTACAAAGGTAATAAAGCAAAACCTTTCAACTCATGGGAAAATAATAATCTCTTTTATAACATTTCTGATATTTAAGGTTATTGAGGCTGGAATTACTTTGTCTTAGTTATTGATTTCCAAGCCTTCATGGTTACTGTTCTTTAAACATTGCAGAGTCATACTGTGCTTTGCTGCAGACTCTAAACCAACAAGCAGCTGAAAGGCCTCTGGAGACCCAAAACCACAACATTCCATGTGAGGTCTTTTTTCCACCTTCAACTGACACATGAAACTTCCGTTTAGGCCCCTTTTCTTTTTCAAAAGTAAAATTACATCCCACCTATCTCCCTTCCTCCCTCCAGCTTGCTATTCAGTGATTAACAGCAGTCTTTGTAGACAATTATTTCTTCCTTTACATTAATCAGTAGGAGCAGAGTGACTCACTCCACCAACAAACATGAAAGTCCTGTTAGGTCATGTGCCCTTCCCTCCACTGGAGCAGAAGGTATAAGCCTGTGCTCAATTGGCTCAATTTTTGATGCTCAAATATCTCTATCTACTCTTTTTTCAGCCTAATAGGCAAGTTATCAGGGAATTTTCTCCTTAACTGGTGATTTAGAAGCTCTCATTTTCACTTCTAGAAATGGATAAATGAGCATTTCATAGAATCATGATTTCAAGTAGATGAAAGCTGCACTGATGAAAGACCCTTCTAAATTGCCAGAGCAGTCTCAAAGACAGCTTTGGTCTGTCTTTTTAGGATAATAAGAGTCAGGCTCAGAAATCTAAAACCATTACAATGTCCATTAGGACCTGGTACTCACAAAGCCAGAGACCCCATCCTGGTGGGACCATGATGCCCACCTGGAACAGGGAGCTGCACCAACATCCTACACACAGAGAGGTGGAGAACATGGCACGTGGAATAAAAGCTGAAGAATAGCATCCAGCACTTGTTTTTGTACAGAAAACAAGAGTTTGCCATCTCCAAGACAAGAATGCATGAAATTCCAGCTGTGTTGCACTCTGCACATCAGTTCTTCCCATCAATCTTCAAACTTGAGAAAAAGGAGATTTTTGTTTGATCTCCTTCAAGAGTTATTCTCTTGATTAAGCAGCTCTTGCACCTCCCTGAATGAGGCTGCACTTGGACAGCAGGCAAGGGGAGACTGAATTTACACAATGCCTGTGACAGGGAGACCCTCAGCCATAAGGGGCATAAAAAGAGCGTAATAATTTTTATGGTCTTTTCAGTGGTCATTGCACATTTGCAAGAGAAGAGAGGAAACTGTGGGATATCTAATGTGCTAGAATGAAAACTGAAGCCATTACTGATATCTTTATATCTGCTCAGTATTTAGCAGAAGAGTCTCACCACGCTTCAGCCTCTCAGTCGGGAGAAATTACAATGCCATATGAATAATAGATGAAGTGCTATTTTGATGATGTAAATTAGTATTAATGCAGAAGATTATTTTAATAGTGTGCATAAATGGAATTTTCAGTGCTGAAAGGAACCCTAATTAAATCTGATTCTTTCAACCATTTGCTGCTACGCCACTCAGCATTTTGGCAGGGGGGAGGCTGTTTGTTTTCTCTAACACTTATTTCTGTCTCCTCTTTAAATCATTTATTGTTATATTTAGTCACTACAATCAAAAAGTAAAATAAAACTCTAATGATGAAGTCAAACAAGAAGCTTTTTAATAATGCAGAGCACGCTGTACCAGAAGGAAAACATGCCAGTACCTAGGGAGAGTCATACTGGGGACAGGCATGCTTCAATGCTAGGAAGCTGGAGAAACTACTTCCCATTCCTCTTGCTTGTTTGTAGCAAAACTTTGGAATTTCATCAGCAGAGAACAGCCAAGAGCTGTTCCTGTAGAAAGCCCAAGGGATTTTGCTGCCTTGACCTTCGCTTTGCCCGTTGCACACAACATGTACAACGTGTACTGCTCTGTGATATACATTCACCATTATCATATAATTGGAACACTGCATTAGATCTGGCTTGGGAAAAACAGGCAGTCACATCACGTCTTTCAAAGGTTTTTTGTCCCACAGGAATTTCCCATTCAGCAGGCATCTACCCAAAGCCCTGCTCACATAAGAGTGACTTCCCTATTTGGACTGACCTTCTGCAAGCTCAAGTGCTTCTAAATAATGTTTTCTAATCCATGTGCAGGAAGAGAATTATGTCAATGAGATTGCTGTACAACCTGTCACGTGCTGTGCTAGTCTTTCGAGCAATATTTATGACCGTGTATTGTGCTATAAAGCATAATGAACAATGAAAAAATATCAGTGGCATATTCATCTGAAGAATCATTATTTATATGTTTTATGACATATCTCTTCCATAATTTATTGCAAAGTTGCTTGGTGTTGTAAATACATTGTGCAATAGTTTCTAATGCATGTTCACAATGCATTATCACAGCACTGAGATTAAAATCAGGTGTTTATTACTGAGGCATTTTTAATCTGGTATAAATCCTAAAGGAGAAGCCAGGAGTGACTCACCAGCTTGGTAGAAATTTGAGTTCATTAAATACTTGCATGAGAACAATAGTTGCTGTCAAACTGGAAGGCCATAGACAACAGACTTGAGAGCTTCTGCATTCAGGACACTGAACGAGGCTTATTTCAGGTTCATTTCATTTGCTTTTGTTCTGGTGATGTTGATACAGATATAAATGCCTGTTTACAGATAAAAAATAGGTTTTTTTAATCACTTCCGTGGATAAAGAAAGCCATAAGGAGTTTTTGTTGTTCTCCTGCAACCTTCAATAACATCTCTCTCAGGTAAGGATAGAGGTTATCACCCCTGCATGTCCAGGCTTTCCACGTCCATAGATGCCACTGGCTCCTCAAACCTGTCAGCAGAGCAGATGGTAACACTGCACCTCAACCAAGTTCTGAAGAGTTGAGAGAGCTACACATCCAGGCCATGGAAAAAAAGCAAAGAGGAGAAAAAAGCCACTGTGATCAAGGCAGAGGTATTTCTGCTGTACACATCTATCCTCCAGTCAAGTCATACCTGTTTCTCCTCCTAAATCACATTTTTCTACTAAAGAGAACATCATTTTGAAGTGTGCACTCACCACTTCTGTCTCCTCCAGATCCATCCCACCTTTTCAAGGGTGCTCACAAAATATGACCCCTGACCACTCGATGGCCAGCTCAGCTTGCTCCAGGAAGGCAGCACTGCTCACTTGACTGACTCTCCACAGCACAGGTTTTTGGGGGTTCCCCCCACCACCCACTTGATTCCATCCAACCATAGAACTGGACTAGGAGAATAAACAAATTTATTGACCAAGTGACACCTGGGTCAGACCTGGGTGCAAACACAGCACACAGTGTATTGCAGAAAAAAGGTTCCCCAAGCAAACCAGTCAAGTTCACAAACCCCAGTGGGCTTGAAAAAATGTCAGTTCAGGTCCATCACCAATAAATCTATTTCAACACTGATACCTGTGGTCACATTTAATTTTCTTCTATGACTTGTGTTGTGTGACTGGGTTGTGCTTCCTCTGTGCTGTTCTTCAGGGCCAGCACCAGGGTGATATTTTTCAGTAAGACCTGCACCTTGCACAAAAATGGGAGGTTAAAATGATATGTGGCTAATAATTAACTCATCTTCTCGTAATTTTAAATTCCTCATAACACTATATTAAAAAATATTGCACAGTCATAGACCTAAAGGTATATCATTGCTATCAGTGGCATAAAAACTGGTCTCAGAGAAGCAATAGTGAGAGCTCCAGCATTGCTTATTCTCAGCCAACTTTCAGGGTTTGTAATGTGTCACTGCTACTTGTCTGCAGTCATTAAGGAGGTCATCTGACAAGACAGACCTGAACTTAGACTTCAATATTTTCATCATGGAAATTTAAGCTTCACTCAGATGTGTTGACCTGAAAGAGGCACTTAATCAAAAGGGATCACTGCTCAGAAAGAGAAAGCTGGGGTTTTTCCAGTAATGGCTAAAAATACAGTTGTCATGGCTGTGCATTTAATTGCACATCTTTTTGCAAGGTTATGATTTCCATTCCAGTTCACTGGCATTTATTTTCAAGACACTTCCAATCTGATTAGAAATTCTGCATATAAGTCTAGCAGCCACAAAACTAGCAAAGAGGTGTGTTGTAGCTGAAGATAGAAAATGACATCTTAAAATGCTCCTTAACATTTTCCAAATACTCTGAGTGCATCATCTTAGGAAAGTTTGTTTCTTCTTTGACTTTCTTTTGAAATGTAAAGAAAATAAATTTACTTTGAACTAGGCTAAGTCTGAGCTCCATTCCTAAAGCAGTTACTGATGAAATAATTTGTCTGTTTTACTCTCACCTTGAATATCAAGATTAAGGTCTTTACGTTTGGATGTCAGCTCAAAAATTAAAGCCAAAAACCAGACACATGTGGAGGACCACTGAGTCCTTTGTACTGCTCACCTCTCTCTCCTCCAAGAAGTCCCATATTTCTGGAAGAAGATTTTGAAATCTTGTCAGTGGTTTTTTTTTTTGCAGTATTGTGTGGAGAAGGCAGGCAGCTGTAATGTGCACTATTAAAAGATAATTTTGAAAATGTAAGTAATGGAATCTGACAGGGATGAAATTTTCTGTCCTTAGGATGGTCTGTGGTACCAAAGGAGTGCTGTTAACCTTAGCAGGGAATTAGGGGCCCTGGAAAGATAACTCCAGTGCAGTGTCCTCATCACTCAGGCAAGGGAAAACCACCAGCTGCTGCTATTGAAACAAATTGAGGAATGAGCACTTTCACATCTTCCATCTGCCTGTTGAGTAGCAAGAAAATGTTTACTTCCAGTGGTTTTTTTGTTAGAGTTTTAACCCAATTCCATGGACATCATTCAAGTGAGTTCTGGGCTGTGTTGACAGCAGTTGCTGACTCCTCCAAGAGGAAGACAGTAAGCATGGGTCATCCAACTTTTTTCAATTTCTCCTCAAATTTTCCTCTTACAGCTTCAATTCCCACTGCTGCCACACTCCTAGCAATCTGAAAACCATGCATAAAAGTCAGAATATATATTTATAGTTTTCAGACAATAAGTTTGCTGTTGCAAGGTCACCCTATTCTACCGGCTCATGAAATCTTCATTTCATTTCTTTTTGGAGAAGATTTCTGGTGGAAGATGTTGCAGCTTTAGGTTGGATTCATAAATGCAAGTAGGACCAACACCAGCCTCAGATCTGTGGTACACCAGTTCTTCCACATTTGCTGGTCTTTTGACTGATAAAGGATCTTCCTCTCAACACATTTTGGTGTTCCAAACAGCTCAGAATGATGCCACCTCTGCTTCCTTTTATTCATCATGCAAAGTGGCAGGGCAGGAGGCACAGATGTCTAGTTTTTCATCCCCTGACACCCAAATTGGAAATGCATATGGTGTTTTTCCAGATCTTCTTTTTTGGCTTAGTTTGTGCACCTTCTGTCAAAAGAATGCTGAACAAGCCTCTGGAAAACCAAAAGGTAGGTGTCCTGAAGTAGGCACATTGATGGATACTTCAGAGATTACTTGGCCTTAGCTATCTGCATTTCTAAAATTCAAATAATGATTGCTACTTACCTTGAGGGCATACTGGGAAGATTAATTCATTAACTGTGTTCAGAAAGCAGAACAGTATCTTTTGGCCCCTAATTTAAATTCAGTAGCCAGTGTTATGTTCCTAAATCAATATGTAGAGATGTGAACAAAAAAGATTTGTCTTTCAAAGGAGTTTGTGTCCATTCATATCTCAGCAAAAACTCTCCTACTCTCTCCACTTTTAATTGACTCAGTTGAGAATTGAGAACCAAACCTCTGATCATTATAATCTAAATTTGTGTTTGTCAGAGGAAAAATCCTGCCTAAATAATGTGGCTATTATACTCTCCACAGCAGCAGCTATCTATGATTAAAGTGTTATTCTCATTAACTTCATTATAAGCCTCTGCAATCAGAAGACACTTCACTAACGGGAACTTTCTGAGACTGCTTCTGCTCTGATTAAATGTGTTTGGTGCATATTTGCAATTGCCAACATACATACATATATACAAACATTTCAAATGTCCATGCCATACTCTTACCTCTGCAGAACCATGGAGTAATTTTATCTCCTCATAAAACAGACAGTATGTTATCTTATTCTTTATTTCCTCCCTATTTCATGAATCATCTGACCAGAGTATTTTCATATTAGAGGAGGACTGGAGATGATGTGGACCTGTATGTCAAATGTAGCTTTCCCCACTCCTCTTATCCTCTCATTTCTGTTTAGATGTCAACTTTATTCCTTTCAACTTCCTCTGAAACACCTGATGCTTTCAGGTGATGTCATTGTTTTCAGAATGAAGACTAAATTGTTAAATATAATATCTTTATCATTCTTCAGGGTTTCTTCCAGCTGCCTAGAGGGGTGATGAAAGAACTCTTTCTTTCTTAGGTATAATTAGTCCCTCAGGATGTTTTAGAGGAAGATTTTGCTTCTCTCTGAATCACTCCAGTTTGCTACAGACAGACATAGGTGATAAGTGATCTCAGAATGACAGAATCAATTAGGTTGGAAACAATCTCTAAGATCAACAAGTCCAAACTTTGACTCAACACCACCATGTCACTAGACCACGTCACTGAGTGCCACATCCAGTGATGGAAGCTCCGCCACCTCCCTGGGCAGCCCATTCCAATGTTTGACAACCCTTTCTGTGCAGAAATTCCTCCTGATGTCCAGCCTGAAGTTCCCCAGGCACACCTTGAGGCCATTTCCTCTCATCCTGTCACTGATTGCCTGGGAAAAGAGACTGAGCCCCACCTGGCTCCTGTCAGGGAGTTGTACAGAGTGATGATAAGGCCTCCCCTGAGCCTTTTTTCTCCACACTGAGCCACCCCAGCTCCCTCAGCTGCTCCTCATCAGATTTGTGCTCCAGACTCTTCCCCAGCTCTGTTGCCCTTCTCTGGACCTGCTCCAGCACCTCAATGTCCTTCCTAAATTGATGGGCCCAGAACTGGACACAGGATTGGAGGTGTGGCCTCCCCAGTGCCCAGCACAGAGGGACAATCCCTGCCCTGGTCCTGCTGGCCACACTATTGCTGACACAGAAGGCCAGGAAGCCACCGGCCTCCTTGTCCACCTGGGCACACACTGCCTTGTGTTCAGGAGGCCCCAGGGATCAGAGTGGTGCAGAGTGCTGGAGTGGGATTTTTGCTTTTGTCCATATAATTTTGCACTGCCTGCCCCCTATGATTACTGGAGGATGTCATGGCAAAGCTTTAGGTCCTCTTTGCATGCCCCATTATAGCACTGGCAATTGATTTTTTATTATAAGTCTTATCACAGACTGTTATAAATGCTTTATTGGCCTGGGAAGGCGTGCAGAGTAAATTTTTATAGACTTTTCTGTACTACACATTTATTATACACTTGTTAATAATTGTAAGGAATTGAACTAGTTGAACCAAGTAATCCAGTCCAGCGTTTGCATGTTCACTTTGGTGTGACCAGTTCTTTAATCAGCCAAACACTTTCAATGGATTTTTCAACTCTCCTTCTGCAATTGATTTGTGTGTAAATACAGCAATCTGGACAAGTCCAAGCAGTAACCACTTGTTGAAGTGGTAAACTTGTAGTACAGTCTGCACTTAGCTAAGCCACTTGAGCTCAGTTGTGGAAACAATCCCATTTCAGGGAAGCATTTAAACACACAGAATAATTGCTTGAGATGACTGGGATTATGCTGGATTTGCAAGGATTTCCAAGACAAACAGGACACTGGGATAATGCAGTCAAGGCCTCCCATCTTTACAGTTAATGGAGCACCAAGGAACTGTGTGGCCAACACTTCTCTCAGATACATCAGAATGTAGGGAACTCATTAAGCAACCAGGCATAGATTTACTGGGTGGAAAAGGAAAAGCACTACCTCAGAAAGCATTCATACTCCTGGCTGTGGTGTAACTCTAGCTGATCATCTGGGTTGCTGAATTTACAGCACAGATGGATCTGGTCTCAGCCCGTGGTCACTTCCAGCTGTGTTGGGTTTTTTCAGACTCATTCTGAAAGAAGATCTTTGAAATTCTATGGGTTCCATAATGCTAAAGGTTTGGAGGATGGTCTTATTTTTCCCCACTGTGTGATACCATGGCAAGTCTCTTAGTTTCCTTCAGTTCTATTTTTCTGCATTATGAAATAGCACAAAACTCGGCCCACCACCAAGCTGTGGTAAAAACAAAGCAGGTTGTAAGAGTAAAAGACACTTTTGTTTCTAAATACTCCCACACTTTATATATTGTGGAGGGGAAATGGAAATGAATATACCAGGTTTTTTCTTGGATTCTGCTAAGATTTTTACACTTGTTTTAACCCTTTAAGATACTGGGTTAATACCTGGGCAATGTCTGGAGTCTCCAGTGGGAGGTTTGAATCCACAGCATTGTTAGAATGAGCTGTAGTTCACTTTACCAGAAAACAGAAATTATTAAGGAGCAGACAGGGCACAAGCCAGACCAACCTTTTTATACTCCTTTAGTGCTAAAACGTTGTCCTTGGTAACATCTTTCTCATGATCCTCTTTATTTCCTCTTTGGTGGTCAGCAGCAGAAGCCCAGAGTGTAAGTCAGGTGACAAGAAGATTTCTCAGCAGGGTCTGAAGTCAAAAAAGATCCAGAATCTCTGGAGCCAAAGCTGTGAAGACCTGCCAAATCTGTGCTTAGCCTAGCTCTGCTACAGGAAATTATTACCTGCCCTTACACCCTGCTTTCCATCTGGCTTCCCTTTGGTTCCCTAAGAAAAAAAAAAAAATCAAAGTTCTTAATTTATAATAATATAAGCAAGATGCCAATGGCACTTTAAGAATTATACTGTATTAAGTAGTCCATGCACTCCTCAACAAAGTAGCTGAGAGAAAAGATCTTGAAAGGCTTTGTATTAAATAAGTGAAGACAAGAGGGGAACACATCACACTAGAGACACTGATAAACAAACAAAGGCCTTATCTGAGCATATGTCTGTAACCATTGTCAAATGATTAAAGAATCACAATTTTTCACTTTGGAAGAATGGAAAAATAAGTGATGTTGAAAGCTTTAAACAGTAAGACCTATGGTCTCACCTTGTATTGATTCAGCTCCTATTTATCTCCATGTATATTTCCCTGCAACTAAACAAAAGTGGTTCCTATTATATTCTATTCCTTTCAGAAAAAAAAAAAAAAAATCAAACATATCCTGCCTGGGAGAAAAGCCAAAATGTTGAAAAGATATGATGAATGAGTGTAGACATTAGCTGAAGCAGGAACACTGAACAAAAAATGCCAGGCATTGGCATGATACTGTTTTTTTTGTCACTAGAGAATCTGAAGGCTGCCACTTGTTAAAGGATAAGCACTTATTTCTTTTCAATTTAATACTTAACTCTGTACAGACTGAATGCTGGCTATTTTTAATTAAATGTCTATCTCTGTCACACCAGTCCCCAAACAAACAGGCTGGAAACCACAAAAGATACAGGGGCTGTTGTTGCTTGGTTCCTGAGATGCACAAGGGAGCTGCTCCATACTGGCTCCCAAAACAGGAAGCCAACACTTTCTTCTTCCCCATGCAAGCTGAAATCTGCAGCCAAGAGAGGGTTATGGAAACCTTTTCCTTACTGGAGAATTTTCCTGGGTCACAAATCCCTCAGTCATTTGAAACTCGGCTCCAAAGCACAGCAAAGTTTTTTTGGTGATGTTTCCATAGAACTTCAGGTTTTGTTCAGTTCTGCAAACATTGTGAAATTGCCTACCACCTCCCTGACATCCAGAGATGACATGGGTCCTGGGGAAGAGTCATGACACAATAGAGACAAGGTGGGATGTGCCAAAAAGTCTAAGATGGTGATAAGTACTTAGTGCAGTGGGCACTAAGTGAATTATGAGCAGTTTTGTCACAATCCCTTCACACTGCCCATTCCCAATAAAAATCAGTTTCTTTCATCATGTAGCAGTAAACAAAATTTGCTCTGTCCTGCTCAGGGTTACCTTGGTACAAATCCATTGCCAGGTGAAGATGTGCAGCTGTGCTGGTGCAGTGCTCCAGCAGGAAAATCAGTCTCCCAATAAACCCATTTGCATGCTCATAGGTCCTGGATCTGACCCACAAGTGGCCAGTTCGATGTCCAGCCAGTGTCCAGCCAGCTGGACTCTCCCTGTACATCACTCCCTGGTATTAACAGCAGACATTCTCTGTAAGAGCTGCCTGCCAGGAGTAGAGAATAAATTCCTGCTCACCTTTAACCTCAGACCTTCAAGGCCGAGTTTGGGTGATACCTGTTAATATCAAGGCTTCTGGAAGAACAGAGGTGGATCTGCAGGCACACAGACGTCTCAAGCTTGCTGAGTGCTCTTTCAGCAGCATCTGTATCTCCATGTCAACTACAACTGCCTGGGTGGCCTGGGTACTTTTCCTTGCTCTTGCCTTCCATCCCAGCTCCTACAAGGAGTCACTCATGGCTATAATTTCATTTACCCTCTTCATGCAGATAAGACATGTGTTTTCCAGAAGGGTGAGATGTTCCCCCTTTTTTGAGGAGTGCCTTAACAGCGCTATGCTTAGACGAGTTTCCATAGGAAGGATGTCCCCCCACAAGGAAGTCTGATAAATGAAAAAGCTAATGAGACTAAACTAAAGGGTTTTTTAAGCATGGATCTCTGCTCAGAATGAAGGATACATTTAGATTATAGCTATAAACAGAGTTCTTTCTGAGCTTCTCCTCTGCAGTTCCTTCAAAAGGCATGGCAGCAGATCTATTTGCCCAAAGTGTCCTACTCAATTAGAAAGGGGTAAATCTCAGCATCAAGGGGATAAACTAATTTTCTATTGATCTGTATTTTGTTTTTATCAGCACTGTATCTGAAAAAAACCCCACTGGTTTAGATCTTAAGAAAAGTCCTTAATATCTAAACCAGTAACGCATGGAGCTCAACACAAGTCAGAAAGAAAACGATGAAGAAGCTTTAAGATCCCTGGCTCCACTGAAAGCCCAGGAGCTGCTTCTGCATACCTGTGCAGGGTTATTAATACCACAAACATTTCCAGAGCCATTCTGGCTGATGCCTGAGCTGCAGAATCACCACCTGTCAGCTCCGTGACCAATGTGGCCCCTGAAAGCAGACTCAGCTCAGGCACACTTAGCTCACTGTCTGGGATGCATTTAAGCTCTTTGTTTTCTTTATGAGATGAGGATTTGCCAGCCCTAGTACTTCTGTATACTGACAGCTTAACTGCTGATGTCAGATTTTGCTGAGAAATGAGTTAATTTATGATTGCATGAAATGTTTGTCAAAAAGACAAAACACTTGGATCTGTTGGCAGTATATAAAACTATAAATACTAGAGAACATAGTGACAGGAGCCAACATTTTTTAAAATTATGGCCTGTAATGTTTTCAATAACTTCTTTCATTTGATTATTATTATTATTTCACATTGGGAGGTTTCTAAACCATATGATCCAGGCAGGCAGAACATGCCTAGAATACAGGTGGGCAGCAAGTTCCAGCATGAAGGACTCAGAAAAGAAAACAAGAAGAGATGGGAGAGAAGTTTGTGATCACATGTAGTCAGAGTTCTCCACAGGTAAGTTCCACCACTCCTTCTGGTAGAGGTGCTGCTCCTTATCCAGTGACTTTCTGGTGTCTTTACTGCAGATTCTTGGATAGTAATCATGTTGGAGTAACACTAGGAAAGTGAAAAGTAAGCTGTCTTCCTCCTGACCTTCTGAAGCCACTCTGCAGAACAGAGCCCTTATGGGTTTTTGCTGAGGGTCACAGATGCATTTGGCAGCCCCAGACAACTCCTGATCCATGAAGTCATGAGGGATCTTGGTTCACTGAACAAGGTAGGCACTCTTTATAACAAGCTGTTGTTGCTCACTCCCACCCTCCTCCTGCTTGCTTTGGATCCCAGAACACTCCAAGAAACAGGCTTCCCTTCAGCTCTACTCTGTCCTTGCTATTTATGTCACTGATCAGGACTGTGCTGGGCCAGTCCTCAGACAGCTACATGGGAGGGGCCTTGCTATAGTGAATTTCATACCTAAAGGCCCTTAAATAAAGGGCAGAAAAGGAATTAGATGTCCAGAAAAAGCAATTAATTTACTTGAGAGTAAATTATGGCTGAACTGATGACATATCTTAGGTGTCCTGACATAAAACTTGGCTCCATGTCCACTAATCCTGCCACTTAGTCTTTTTCTCCCTGACCTAACCTGTTTTCCATATTCATTCCTATTCTATACTATTCCTTTTTTACCTGGGCCTTTCACTCATAGGGAACTTTCCTGGACTTCCTGCTCTTCTACCTTGTTCTCTGCTTCACTAAAGTATTTTCCTGCTACTGGCCCCCAGTGATAATAACACTGTGGATTTCATTTCCTCACATTTTCTTCAGGGTTTGCATGTCTCCAGTTGCTCTTGAACTTGTTTGTCCAGAACACAACCCAGGAAAGAACCATCAGTATGAGACCAGCAAACTTCCAGACAGACAGCAGGGCACAGTCACTCCATTGACAATGCATGAGCCTTTCCACAGTATTTGCTCCAATCTTCTGTTTATCTTGGTTTTAAATAGCTTGTCCAATCATTCCTTTGGGGAACTTCAGCATATTGCTCAGCACTAGATCTTTGTCATCTGTTGATACAATCCTCTTTCCATGAAATATGCAACTCCAGTCAGGCTCCTCTCAAATCACGTTCACGGCAATGTCATGAAGGTATTTCCATTATTGAGATTGCTATGAATCTGTATATTGAACAATACTAACCTCCTCTGTTAATCTCAAGACTGGCAAAAGCTTAGACCATTATTATTTTACACTAAAATCTGGAAGTGGAAGCGTGAGTTCTGGGGAAAGCCTGAGTGGAAGATACATGCTTCTTTTTTACATTTTGATTTTTTGGGCTCAATTCAGTTGCCCAAAAAGCATGTAGCAATTTTTAAGATGCCACTGACATTCAGGATTGCTGCACAAGTATGCCCCAGGAGCTACAGGACAGGCAGGATGTGTTAGGGACTCTGAAGTTGTCCTAGATGCCTTTCATCAGGCATGGTGGCCCCTTTCCTGCTGAGCCCAAAGCAGGAGTGTAGCAGGGCACAGTTTCAAGCTTAGCTTATCACATTTCCCAGGCTGTTATCTCCTGCATAGCTGGCAAGGAACAAACTGACATCACTGAGACCCCTCTGCCCCTTAGAGCCCCAGTTGCCCTTAACTTCTGCTGCTGAAGAGGAGCAACACCTCAGCATCTTAAACCATCTCTAATCCATACAGCCAGCTGGAGTAGAGATTTGAGCAAGGAAAAACATGTATTCTGACAGAATGTTTTCTAGGCTTTTCAGGAGAAATTCTGGCCATCACAGATCCTTTTTTGGCTTGTAGGGGAAAATTAATAAGATAAATGGCCAGTATAAGGATGTGGTCCCTTGATCTTGAAAGCATGAGCAGTGAGGCAAAGAAACTGCATTAGCAGAAAACAGAGATAGCTGCAGCAGTTAACCTGTTCCAGTCCTTAGAGGGTCACTAAATGCTAAATATGCTCTCCTATTGGGAATATTGCCATGAAAGGGCACTCTCAAGGCATCATAGAGAGTCTGTAAGATTTCCCAGAGACAGACCACTCGGGTCCTCAGGGGTGTGTCAGTCACTCATGTTTTCAAAAGCATTCATATGCTAAACATTTCTCAAGAGGTCTGAGTGTCTCTCTACACAAGCTGCTTTACCAGCAAATTTTCACGTTTCCTGGTGCTTTTACCTTAATACGGCAAAGATCTCCAGTCATTCCACCTTACAGCAGCGAGGAGATGGGGTTTTGCTGCCAACAGCAGAGCCAACACTGAGCAGTTCTCCCGGAGTTATGCACACGCAATCACAAGGAAAGATATTGCCTAAGAAGCAAAGAAAATTAATAGGTGCTTTTAATTACATGATTTGTCATCATGTGTCAGATTAGCCCTCGCTAAGGGCTGAAATTCCTCCCTGTTGCTCCCTCCTGCTCTGCCACTGCTGCCTTTGGTCCTTTCTGGAACCGGTTTTCCCCCCAGCACCCCCAGACTGGCTGAGGTGGGACCACTGGAGTCCCCAGGGACCATTTGTGTCTCACACGGGGCAGCCCTGAACTCTCCTCACAGAGACCCCCTGCAGCCCCAGTGCCAGCACATGGGCATGTGAGCCTGGTACACATGAGAAGAATGGTCTTGAAATAGAGCTAAGACATTTCAAGTTAAAGGAGCACTATATATCTGTTTTAGCTTAAAAATCAGTTATAAGAATATGATAGTAGCAGAACAAATTAAAGGAAAATTACATAGAGGAAATTTACGTTTTGTGGGTCTTGCAGGATATTCATAACTTGGATGTTTGAACATGACTGTGGGGTAGGTTCAACTTCATCTCTTCAAACTGTGGGCTCACAGAGGTGAACTCCAGAGGTGCCTTGGTGAGTAGGAAGGGCAGTGGCAGAGCTCTAATCATCTTCAGTGGATGAAGGTCAGGAAAAATCCGTATGAGCCTTAAGCAAACACAAATAAGTACAAGTTTTCTTCTCAGCTGGGAAATGAGCCTGCTGCCCTTCACTGATCCCATGAAGCCCAGCACCAGGGTATGGCAATGAGGCAAGATAGATAGGCAACCACTGCACAGCAGGTCCTTCTCCTTATGTGGACAAAGACTGCTTGAACCAAGCCACAAGGATCAGTCATAACCTGTCAGCTCGCTCCTCGGAGCAACCGTTGAGTCAGACCATTAATTTGGTTTTCCCAGTGTTTGGTTCCTGCTGTGTTGCTGGGGCTCAGCTGAGTTGGATGCATGGCAAGTGGCTGAAGTAGTTCTCAAGTGGAGAAAAAGCAAGTTTAAAACACAGCAGAAAGAAGAATACACTTTTGACAGTAGATCTGTGGCTCTCCTTTCACCTGGAAGCCCTATTTGATGAGAGGTAATAGATTGGCAGAACACTTTAATATCAGAGTTAGACGAGCTGGACGTCACCAAGAAAGATTCCAGATGCTCAAAGTACAAGGAAGGAAAAAGCAGCAATGAAGTAAATAGCCCAGCAATGTCTCTTTCCTCCCTCACAGTTCTGACAACAAGGAAATTAGCTTTGAAGGTTTTCAATACCACAATACGACTGAAACTCAAAGAAAACAACTCTCCTCTGAAATTTATCACAGTGCTTGCAAATTCCCCACCCTGGATAGGGCAGGCTTCATCTGCCTGCTCTTTTATCTGTCTCCCGTGCAACTGTGGATATAAATTCTGTTTAAAAAAAAAATAATAAGTGTTTTAGAACTTGTACTTCAGCCAAGATTCAATGTACTTTGCAACGTCAGCAAATTGGAAAATCTCAGTGTAAGTCGAAAGTTGAAATAAATGAGCTCTGAGATCTCTACCTCGGTGGGAGGATTTGTTTTGCCTTTTCTTTTTCTTGGCTGCTTGTATTTTTTTTTTCGCTGAGATTTCTTGCCTCTTTCCTTACCGTGTCACAAGCTAAAAACAATAAAATATTTGATGGTGCAGTCTGTTAAGGAAGATGGAGAAGAGGGCAAACTGACTGCCCGGGTGAAGGCATCTCATATAGGCACTTTCTAGTGAAAAAGAATGGAAAGACCCAGCTGCCTCTTCAGGTGCCAGATCTAAAGACCCATTTCCAAACACAGGAGCCTGGATTGCTTGCAGAGACTGCATTGTGAAGAGAAGGCATTAAATTCTATGAGGCAGCCCATATGAAAAACAAATTACTCCCCCCACCCTCTGCATTGACCCTCTGTCTCCAGCCAAGGCCTTCCAAAGGTTCATTCAGCCACTGTGAGATTCAGAACGGCAAATCCTATTTTGGTGGGTGGTTCTATAGTAGAAACCTTGCACTTGGGAAAGTGCTCAGGGTGTCGGCACAGGGAAAGGATTTTTCTGAAAGAGATTTATAAAAGCCACACATGAAAGCCAAGAGCACAGATGCTAGGAGATGGGAAAGGACAAAGGCAGATTAATCCCTCCCCTCTTCAGGATCTAAGTGTCTCAGTGCAATGCTGGCTTAACCACCCTCCCTAAGATAGGAGCTGCCTTTCAGAGAGACTGCTGGAAGTGCAAGGGTCAGCCTGGAATGCAGATGTGGAACCACATGTGTGAAACCTCTGGGAATGCAAGCCAAGGCAGATCCCAATAATTTTATTTCCCTGTGAGCCATGTTTTCTCAGTAAGATCTTGTCCCATACTGTTTCCCTCTTATGAAAGGTGAGGAGCTCTTGACTGGGGTAGCAGCCAGGATTATGGAGTTAACTCCAAGCTGAGCAACATCAAAATCTTATCAACTGTTCCAGCAATAAGAGGATGGTATTTTGAAAAAATGGGGGAAACACACATGGAAAAACAAGCGATGGTAATGAATTTCAAGAAGTAATTTAGTGCTACTTATAACAGGGGAGCACAGACACTCAGACTGGTGAACAGTCTAATTAAGAGTAATTTATGAATAATAATTCCATCTAAATAGCCTGTGTGTGTGTGTGTGTGTTTGTGCAAATAGTGAGTCTGCCTTGGCTCTTGGTAATCCTGTGAGTGCTTTGGCAAGGGGGCTAATGAACCATGAAGGACAGAGATCCAGTTTTCTGGCAATGCTTCATAATAAGAACAGGAAATGAAATGTAGAAAAGGGACAGGATATGAATGCATTAAATGTTGCTTGTTTTTCTGCACTCATAGGAAAAGAGTGAGCCACCAAAGAGTGGAATTGTACCAGGCAGCACCGGAGGTGTTTCAGATGCATTCTTTGATCACTCATGCTCCTGAAGCAGAGAAGATTTTGTCTTGCCTTAGTTTTAAGGATCACACACCAAATTCCTTGTTGCAAGATTATTAAAAATATTTTTATCTGTCATAGCAAAAGCTATGAATTCCCTGAGAGGAGAAATACAGAAAAACAAATCCCTCCTATGATCTGTTGTAAAGTAGTGGTTGCAGAACCAGCATCAAGTTTTTATATATTTTTGTCCCTGGCTCTTATCTCTTAAACAAGTGTTTCTAAGGGGTATTAGATTTATAGTGCTGATTATGTGCAGAGCAATGCTTCTTGGAAAAATTGCAGAAGGAAACAAAGGAAGAAAACGTAGTGGTTTTCATTTCTTTCTTTCCTGAGCAAGGAACACTCATTAAGAACTTTGCAGAGGGATTACAAGGGTATGGTCAGTGTCACTTTTTTTCCCCCCACTCAGGTATAAGATGTACTCGTATGAGAACATAAATAGCAGTAGAAGTGAAGAATTGCTTATTTTTTATTAACACTGGAGGAACCACTGCTGCAGTGCTGAGTACAGTTTTCTTGTCTGCATTCTAGGATAATTAGGACAGGGGCTGACAGATATGACATGGAGAAACACCTCAAGAGAACATCTAGGGTGGGCTTGGACGTCAGGAGAAGCTTCTGTGCAGGTTACATAAAGACTCATCCCACCTTCTTTTACCTCTGCTTCATATCAACATCTCCCACCTTTTTTTTCTAGTAACTTGGGAATGTCCAGTTCCACCCTCTTCCACACAAATAACTTGCACCCTCTGGTTGCTCCAGATGTTCTGTCCTTCAGACATTTATCTTCTTGTGACCACGTGATTTGTTTATTTCCTCCCCAAAAAGACTTTCAGCCCAGCTTCTTACAAAATAGCCTCTGGTAGCACATTCACAGCCACACTCAAGTTCCAGTATAACATCCAGCAAGGATTCCTGTGGCCCTTCACTCCTCTTACAGCTGTCCAACCTTTCTTCACTTCCCACCTTCAGAGCCATCAGAGCACTTTTGCCAAGCTGAGCTTGCTCAGCTGCAGAGGAGTAAAAGCACATGGAAATGGGAAGAATATCTTGGGTTAACCCCGTAGGCATCTGAGCACCACAGAGACACTCAGCCACTCCCTTCCAGTGGGATGGGGGAGAGAATCGGAAGGGTGAGAGTGAGAAAATTTGTGGGTTGAGATAAAGACAGCTTAACAGACAAACTGTGTGCACAGGCAGAGCAAAATAAGGAATTTGTTCACTGATTCCCATCAGCAGGCAAATTTTTGAATTACAGAATCACAGAATATTCTGAGTTGGAAGGGAACGACAAGGATCATCGAGTCCAACTCTCAAGTGAATGGCCCATACAGGGATCAAACCCACAACCTTGGTGTTATGAGCACCAGCCTCTGGCCAACTGAGCTCATCTCAGCCAGTTCCAGGACAGTGCAGCTTCATCTCATGTAATGGTGACTGAGGAAGACAAATGTCATAACTCCAAACGTCCCTCCCCTCCTTCTTCTTCCCCCCAGCTTTATGTGCTGACCATGACACAATATGGCATGGAATATTCCTTTGGACAATTCATAGAGTCATGGAATCATTCAGGTTGGAAAATATCTTCAAGGTCATTGAGTCCAGACTTTGACCAAACACCACCTTGTCAACCAGACCAAAGCACTGAGTGCCATGTCTAGTCTTTCCTTAAACACCTGCAGGGACTCCACCACCTCCCTGGCAGCCTGTTCCAGTGTTTGACCACCCTTTCAGTGAAAAAATTCTTCCTGATGTCCAACCTGAACCTCTCCTGGTGCTGTTTGAGGCCATCTCCCCTCATTCTGTCACTTGCTGCCTGGGAGAAGAGCCACCCCCTGCCCTTGCTACAACCTCCTTTCAGGTGGTTGTAAAAAGTGATGGTTGGGTTCATCTGTCCTGGAAGTTTAATATCTAAAACATCACTGTGTAACCTACACTCTTTTCATCACAAATCAAAAACATGACACCAAACCAGCACAGAGCAGCATAATGGGGTTTTGGCCTATCTTCCCAACTAAGTGTCACAGCTGTTTCATGGGTGTGGAAGAGGAAGAAGCTTTGAGTGAGTTAAACGGAAAAAAAAGTGCAGTAAAAATGCAAAACCCACATGGACTTTCATTACCAAAGGCCTCTACACATTTCATAGAGCAGAAGAGGAACCAGGTACTTTGTTAATGCCTGAGAATCATTAAAGAAACATCTACTAGCCTTTATTTTCTTTGGAGGGGTAATTAGGTAGCTTCTCAAGACCTTTTTTTGGCATTGTTTTCAGTTATTTTGCTTGGGTTTGCTTTGGTTTTTTTCAGTGTCTGAGGCTCAGGCAGCTCTATAAAGAGATACAGACAAATACAATAATAAATCTGACTTCTCTCCACTTAGTCCTCTATCTATGGAGTTACTTTCTTGTATAAAATCAATCAAAACTTTTTTGGAAAACTGATTGACTCTACCAAGTTATCATAATGTGAGTAACTCAGATTTATTTCAAGCCACATTCTTCTTTACAGCTGCAGTAGAAGATGAGAAACAAAGGAAAGGCGATATACATCAACCTGTTCACATGCAGCAGCTCATGGTATTCAGCAGTAGCATTGGAAAATAGCCCACAGAATGGAGAAAGATATAAATATATAGATATACACAGATGCATAGATATATCTAAAGTTTCAGGGAGAAAAAGGATTCTGTCATTTCAAATAATGCATCTGGGAGGGAAAAAAAAAAGGATGCACCTACATGATTTCTGGATACAGACTTACCAAAAGTAGAGAACAGCTGAGTTCTGAAGTGCTCATTTTTTAAGGGAAGTGAGAAATAGAAGTGGTATGATGAGAAGATGTCATAGAAAGAGGCTTCAGTGGCTGGTGAATGAGGACCAGCTTGAAGTTTTGTTGGATAAAGTGAGAGACAGCTCATACCACCCTGACCCCAGAGTAGAACATACACAGGGAATGCTCAGTACCAACAACGCCCTGGTTCTCTGTTTGCCTTAAAGATCTTCTGGCATTAGTGGGATGATAAAGCAGTTTATAGAATGAAAATTCTTCTGGGGAAATATTGATCAAAAGCATCTGCTTGTTCTCATTGGGTATTGCTGAAAATAACTGCCTGCTTTGTAACCAAGCAAAGGAGTTTGGTGAGCACAGGATTGCATAAGGTCCACAAAGGAATATCGAATGTGAGATAGGTACAAAAGAACCTCAAAAGAGAATTGTAAAGGATTAGGCACCCATCCTTCTTCAGTCCTTTTGCAAGTGCTGTGTGGCACCCTTACTCATCTCTGTATGCAGAAATCCCTTAAGAAACACCCCGAGCTTTAATCACAATCCTTTAAATGACGTTTGAACCTTGGATTTCAAGTTTCAAGCACAGAAATGAATCATGAGTGGAATTTTCCCTTCACTTTTCAGCTCCTCTCCAAACCTTCCCTTCCCCCATCTCAACATCTTCTGTTGAGACACAGGCTGTACTTGCAGAGCAGAAAAAGGCACCCTTTGTTTTCTGGAGGAAAGCAAGCAGAAGTGAGCCATCAAGGCAGGACTGCACGTGTCCACTGATCTGACACATTTTGACTGATCTCTCCTCTTTGTCCCTCGTGTTTCTGCCTCAGCCTTCTCTCTTTGTCCTCAACTTCCACTGAGACCAACAGAAAGTTTCTTATCACACCCTGTTATTTGCAAGCAGAAAGCTTGGAGGGCTTAAACATTTTCCCTTAAATGTATGCTCTGATTGTGGAAAAGCAGGGAGCTTAGGAAATTTCAGCAAAATTGCTTCTGCTGTTTTAAGGAATAACACAAAGGGAAGAAGCAGATATAAAGTAATTTAAAGTAAACGTAGGGAAGTAAATCTGCCATAGACTTCAATTATTTCACCTTTTTCATGGCAATTTTCTGACACCCTCATACTCACCTCTACGCTTCACTTATCAGCAGTGTCCTGTCCACTCTCCTTGTGCCAGTTCCAGCAGAATATATTGCACAGAGACTCTTGGTCCTTCTAGAACTTTCAGTCTATGAAGCATGCTCTATCCCAGGTTTTGAGCCAAATTTTTCCTGAGGTTGCTTGTTTTGGCTGGTAGGGACAATTACAGGACTGAAAATAGGTTGTTGCCCAGGCAGCCAAGAGGAGCAGAAGGGCCCCGAACCCAGCTAGGAGTGAAAATGTGATGAGGAGCTAGAGGACTGTAAGGAAGGAGAAGGGAAAAGTACTGGGAAGAGCAGAGGATTGGTTTCAGGCAGTGCCACAGTCCCCAGAACAGCAAATACAATTCCCTGAGCTATAGGACTGCCCCAGGATCCTGCAGCTTGCTGTCATAGTCCCACTGAAAATGGGACACAAGGGAAAACATGCAGCCCACCTACCACATCATCACCAGCCCCCACAGAACCCTCATGGGGAGATGCAGGTTGGTCCTCTGCCATCCCACACAGCTAAGGGTGAATCTCTCCTCCTGCGAGACAGAGGGCTAGACTACTGCAAGAAATATGCCCTGAGGGATTCTGGCAAATTACAAATGAAGTTTTCAGATTGACAAGTCTGTGAGAGACACAGACACAATCTTGTGCTGGGAGAGAATGGCAATAAAAAGCAATCGTGCTTTTATACTGCTGAGCAGAGGCAGTAAGCATTAAAAAAAATGCTCAGGCAGCAAACTGAAACAGCAAAACACCACATTTTTTTTCAAAATTCAAGCCACCTCAAGGAGTAAATTAACAGTAACCAGTCCTGAGCTTCTCACCCCACCAGAAATGGCAGTGCTCCATATTTATTGTTTCAGTAAGCTTCAAGTGCTGGAATAGGGAGCCCTTAAAAGAAACCAGAGAATTTGAAGATGTGGTGGTTATAAGTGCATTAGTTGTATAGATGGGTAGTCTTTTGCCTGAGCTATTTTTAAAGACCATCAGAATTACTCATCTATAGTTAGCACTGCTAGAAAAATTATCTGTCCAGTATATTTCAGACATCAAGTCTAAAAAGGAAACTGAGCGCCATGGAGAAAGTAATGAGTGCTATTTTGTACTCAGCTCTGTATTTCAATCTAGTATTTGATCCCACCTACTTCAGTGACCAGTGAGAATAAGGAATTCTTAGTTACATTTTGAAATCTTAAGAGCTGAGATGAGTAAGTTATGATTGCATTCACGATGGAGAAGGGTAAAAAGAAGCCCTGAGGAACCGCATTGGCAATGCCAGAATTGAGAATAAAGATTGATGTCCAAGTGTTCTGCCTGTGGGTGAACGTCAATAACTCTGCCTTCAATATGCACTTCAATAAGCCAAAAGAGCTGGTTTACTCTCCTTATCCCAAGAAGCACATGCTTGACCAAGTGCAGGTTTTGTGAAAGAGCATTATGTTGAAAACTGATATTACCAAGCAGTCAGAGCTACTGCAGGAAGAGCAAGTGTCTGCCAAAGTCCTCCTTTCACCTTCTTCTGTGATCTAAATGGACATTCCTGCTTCCTTCCAAGAAACACATCAAACCTAGCATTCCTGCTTTTCTTACTTATGGATCATTACTATGACTACCAGTGCAGAAAGAGATCTGGGGCATTTTTTAGTCAAAATTCAAGTTCCTTAATGAGTATGTTGATTCAGGCTAGGATAGAGTTAATTTTCTTCACAGTAGCTCATGTGGTGCTGTATTTTCTATTTATGATGAAAATAGTGTTGATAACACAGGCATGTTTTAGCTATTGCTGAGTAGTGACTACACAACGTCAAGGGTTTTTCTGCTTGTCCTGTTGTCCTGTCAGTGACAGGCTGGGGTGCACAGGCAGCTGGGATGGGACAGAGCCAGTGGACAACAGCTGACCAAAGGGGTGTCCCACTCCGTATGGCTTCATGCTCAGCAAGTAGCACCAGAGGGTAGAACAATCTTAGAGCCATGGAATCCTAGAACATGCTGAGCTGGATTGGACCCATCGGGATCATCAAGTCCAACTCCTGGCCCTATGCAGGACAGCCCAGGGGTCACACCATGTGCCTGAGAGCACTGTCCAAACACTTCTCAAATTCTGTCAGGCTTGGGGCTGCCACTTCTCTGGAGAACCTGTTCCAGTGCCCAAACCTCTGGGTGAAAGTTTTCCTGCTATCCAACCTAAACTCCCCTGACTCAGCTTCATGCTGTTCCCTCCAGTCTTGTCACTGGTCATGAGTGAGAAAATCAGTCCCTGCCCCTCCAATTCCCCTCATGAGGATGTTGAAGACCATAATGGGGTCTCCTCTCAGTCTCCTCCAGGCTGAACAGACCAAATGACCCCAGCCACTCCTCATATGGCTTCTCCTCCAGACCTTTCACCATCCTTGTGGCTCTCCTTTGGACACTCTCTGATAGCTTAATGTCCTTTTTATATTGTGGTGCCCAAAACTGCACACAGGACTCGAGGTGAGGCCACGCCAGTGCAGAAGAAGGAAGGGAATTTGGCCATCAGGTTAAAACTTATGGGGTTAGGGGATACTGACTAACAGCCAGTGTGCCCACACAGCCACATTTCCTACCCATTTCATTATAAATTCAGGCTAAAAATTTAAAAAATATGTCACGATTTCTACCCATTTTCCTCATTCTAATTTAGAGCAACTATTTTTGTCAGGACACAGGAGCTATCATCACTAATAGCCAAGATCCCCAGGGTATCTTTTAGAGAAGAGTGACTGCAAACATCTGTATTCAGCATCCCTGGAGGCCTGGAGTCCCACGAAAGTCAATACCCAGCTCTCAACCTGTGTGATCATATTACTCAGTAGAAGTTAACCAAAAAGCCGAGCCATGGGCCTAATGAGCCATGACTATTGTCATGGGACAGACACTTCTGGTTTTGTTTACAAACTTCTTCCAGCTTAGGTACATTTTGCCTTATTAAAAAAAAAAAAAAAAAAAAAAAAAAACAAACCACAAAAAAACCCAAACAAAAAAAAAACAAAAAACAACAAAAANAAACCAAAACCAAACAAAAAAAACCCCCACAAAAATAAAACAAAGAAAAAGCAGCAAATTTAGATGTACAGGGCAGTGGAATGAGGAAAGCACTAGGACTCAGGCATCTACCCTACTAGCAATGCTGCTCACAAAGAAATGAGTCTGTTCTCACAAGATTACGAGCTTGGCTTTTAATAACAGCTTTTATGAAGTGCTGGCCCCTCTTCCCACAGGAGGGGACCTCCATTCACATAAACTCTCCTTCATAACAGCATGTGCTAGGAGCATTTGATTTCATCTTCTCTTTTGCCTTTTCAAATGAAGGCTGAGGATGTCAAGTCTTTGCTGTTGATTCTGTCTGCTGGGACTTGCTCTAAGAAAAGTCAACTAATATGTGACTCACAACTGTGTGACAAAACTTCACAGGAATACCAGTGCCACCCCTCCAGCCTGCTTTGTTCAAGTAGACAGACCTTTTTTGAAGACATTGGGAAGATGTGTTTTCTTCCTGTGCCTTCATTTACCCTAAATCAGACCAGACAAGGACCAGATAATGGCCCTCTGCATCCAGTCTTTACAATCCGGTCACCTGGTTACCCCAGGCCTCAAGCATGTTTTATTACCAAGGAAGACACAGTTCTGCAGCCCAAATACAGAAAGCATTCAAGAAGAGACTGAGTATTAGCTTTGTTGAAGCTTTTGATTAAGCAATTCGTGATGTTCTTAGCAAAAAGACCCATCAGTGTGTTCTTGTCAAAGAGTTGCCAGTCCGAATCCTTGCTTTCACAGTCCTCTTGTATTATGCAGGTCTTGAAAGCTTTCTGTCATATCACAGCATTAGAATTCACAAGATCTTTCTAGTTTTAAAAAATGTATTAGTACTAATCTCTCTCTTTCAGTCTCTCTCTTTCCCCTCACCTGTGCAGTTAGCCAGATGGTAACTAAGGCAACCTGGATTTATAGCGGGATGTGAAGACCATAAAGTCTTTTATAACTCTTTAACTCATGCTATTTCTGTAAGAATCTGTACATAAACAAACCAGGAGGATAAGAGCCATTCATGAATAATACAACTGTCCTGAACTTCTCCGTGAAACCTTTGATGGGTTAAATGGAATCTCCACATCTCCCTCCAGACACAGACCTCACATCTCCCACCCCTAGAGACAGCTTTACTTCAGTTTTGGTAATGGCACCTCATTCTGCCTTCAAACAATGAGTTAATCTCCAGCTAATTTATTTCCAAAATTCTATTTTATTATTGTGAAGCAAATATCATTGGAGGAATCAAATCTGCTTGCCATAAAAATTAAACCCCATAAAATTTGGGATTTCATCCCATTGTTGCCTATTATTGGACAAGACTTCCTGCAAGAGCTAGTTTGATGTCTGATGTCTTGCACAGCACTAACACTAGAAAACAGAGGTGGGATCTGCAGGAGGTAGGGATGTCATCCTTGCAGGGCTTCATACAGTTGTGGATAATATGAATAAATTGGGTCTCACAAGCAGAATATATCATTCCCATGTCTTGGAGCAGTGGAGTATAAACACCCCATTAATGCCACAGGGGCAGTGCCCAAAGCAAAGGAAGACAAATTCATGTCAGGAGCCCACTTGAGGCAAAAAAATTTTATTCTGTTCTTCTCCTCTTCAATACAGTTTTTTCGAGGCCTGTTTCAATACATCTTATGTGCTACAACTAGAGGAGCAGAAACAAAGCACAGTGTTTCCATTATGCATCTGGACAGTGTCAGCCTAGAACTAGAAACACTTGTCTTCTTTTCTGGTTGCAAAATGAAAAGACTCAAAAGCAGGCAGAGAGCAGCCTGGGAAAGGTTATTCAAGGTTGTCCAGCTTTGGAGAGAAGGGGGCTCTTTTATGATAAAATACTGCAATGTCCTCAGCAGTTAATCCAGTGTCTATCTGAAGCCTAGGCACTCACTGAGCTCAGCTCAGCAGTGTCTGCAGGTGACTGCACTCAGTAATGTGAGGGGGCCCTGAACTCCTGCCAGGCAGGGCCTCACACAGTCTGAGGATGCCTGGATGCAGCAAAGCTCACATTCAACCCAAATCTCCAGAACTGCCTCAATCATTCTTCATCCATCTGCTCCTGCCTCACGTTGCTCTCCCCCTGCTTTATATTCACAGGATCTTTATGGCCAAACACATTTGGTGCTGCCTTCCAGTGCTGAGCATTGCTTCCTGTTCACAGTACAGATTTTGCACTTCCTTCCCCTGGAGAAAATTCCTTTGAGAGCTGTAAAATGTGTGCAGTGCCAGGGCATGGCTGTGTAGACATACTTGGCCACAATTTATCTGCTGCCCTTCCATGTTGTTCCCAGGGTCGCTGTTACTACAGGAGCTTGTAGAGCCACAAAGGTCACAGACTCATAGAACCATAGAATGATTTGGGTTGGAAAGAACCTTAAAGATCATCTCATTCCAACCCCCCTGCCATGGACAGGGACACCTTCCACTAGACCAGGTTGCCTGGACCCTCATCCAGCCTGATCTTGCTGCTCACTTACCAGAAACACCCCACCAGCACCGTTCCCCCTCCCAGGCACTGTATCATCCACCAGGAGACAGCAAGAGACAGTGCAGATCATCACCAGAACACCGGGGCTGTCTTCCAGATGTTTGACCACTGTATTAACAAAATTGTGTGTATGTAGGTCTGCACAACTCCCATTAATGGATGAGAACACCACTTTGCCGAAAATAATGAAAAAAACCCCTGTGGTTAAGAAGCCTCCTGTGTTTATGACTGTTACAATATCCTTTCTATTCAAAAAAACCCTTGGCTGAATTTTGTTTGCAGAGACACCAGAGCTGGATAGGGCTTTGAACTCTGAGATGTCGATGTCAGCAATGGTTTGATGACGAAGACTGCAGCTGTGATGCTCTGTGAACCAGGGAAATAAACCTCCTGAGATCAGGCATAGAAATGAAGCTGAGAAGTTGCTTGAGAAGTGGAGCAGTCAGTAGTGTAATGACTTGAAAGCCTGGGGATCATGCAAGCGATGATGTCTGTGCTGCACACAAGGAATTCAATCCCTTCTCCCAAATAAGGGCCCTTGACAGACTGTAACACTGCATTCTGGACAGAGAGATACTGTGCATCTGATTCCTTGTCTTCTATTGAAGTCCAGGATTATGAACTGCAAGTCATTTAGCCCACTTTAGATAAGCATCACTTACAAATCGGATTATAATTTGCAGAGGCACAACATGTTCAGGGCAAAACCGTATCAGACACCAAGATAANGCCAGCGCCCGGCTGTCCCTGCTTCTCCTGCGTGCCCATGCTTCACTGCTCCACCGGCGGCATCCACATGCTCCATTATGCTGCTGGAATCACAGAGTCAGCTAGGTTGGAAAAGACCTTTGAGATCATCCAACCTGTGATGTAACACCATCTTGTCAACTACACCATGGCACTAAGTGCCACACGCAGTCATTTTTTGAACACCTTCAGGGCTGATGACTCCACTACCTCCCTGGGCAGCCCATTCCAATGCTTGACCACTCTTTTCATAAAGAAATTCTTCCTGATGCCCAACATGAAGCTCTCCTGGTGCAGCTTGAGGCCATGCCCTCTTGTCCTGTCACTAATTTTCTGGGAGGAGGGGCCAACACTCACGTGGCTACAACCTCCTTTCAGGTGGTTGTAGAGAGTGATAAGGTCTCTCTCGAGTGTCCTTTTCTCCAGGCTATGGAGTGTGTTTACAGAGGTCTGCATGACTCCCATTAATGGATGAGAAAACCATTTTGCAGAAAATATTGAAAAAACCCTGCAGTAGAGAAGCCTCCTGTTTTTATGACTGTGACAATATCCTTTCTATTCAAAAACCCCCTTGGCTGAATATTGTTTGCAGAGACCCCAGAGCTGGGTAGAGCTTTGAACTCTGAGATGTTGATGTCAGCAATGGTTTGATGACAAAGACTGCAGCTGTGATGCTCTGTGAACCAGGGAAATAAACCTCCTGGGATCAGGCACAGAAACAAAGCTGTAGAAGATAGGAGACATTTCCCCCTATCTTTGCAGGCACTTTTAGCTATCGTTCAGTCATCAACATACTGAAAACCACTGACCAGGCCTCACCTAACTTGTGTGCCTTGGGAACATAAGTTTCCTCCAGAGATATACTCCAAAAAACCCAGTATTTGTCCATCACCTTCAGCTGATGAGCCATCCATAGAGCTAGGCCAAAGCAAGGCTATGGAGCAGGTGTCTGAGACCAGATTTGTCCTGTTCATCTTACCAGTAGGTTTGAAGTCTGGTATTATCTTTCTGAAAGGCTTACAGCACAGGAACACTGGTGAATGTTTAGGGCTTTTTGTAGGTATGAAAGGGAAGAGAAAAGGAACATCATTGGCATCAACTTCATCTTTCTAAACTCCATGGTGTTATTCTGTGGAGCAGGAGACTCCTGCTTCTGGTATTCTGGTGTCTTGTGTTCCTAAGAGGAAATGATCAAGGGCTTATTATCTAAGTTTTTTTTATTATTTGAGCCAGGATTCTTTTCCTTGTCCCGAGTCCTATTTCACTTTGGCACCTGCACTTAACTATTGAATTTTTCAAGGATCCTCCATTTCTCTTGATTTATGAGATGAGAAGGAGTGACAAGTGTGACAAGTGACTAATCTCTGTGTATCTCAGTCTATGACATCAAACTTTCAGAAAGGTCAAGGAGGCCATGAGAGTCGTGGTCCCTTTAGAATGATGTTGACATGGAAGCTGAATTTATATTAGCCAGCCCCACTCACAGCTGCTTGAATTCCTGCCTGTTTCTGTTTCTGGTCTTCTGGTCCACCAGCAAGCACAGAGTCCAGAAGCACAGACCCACTCTACTCAGTGTTTCTTCATATTGTTCCTGAATCAAAAAAACTCCTGTTTCAGTT
>VZTH01009135.1:862390-912625 GCA_013397815.1 Aleadryas rufinucha | reverse complement strand
TTTATGACTGTGACAATATCCTTTCTATTCAAAAAAACCCTTGGCTGAATTTTGTTTGCAGAGACACCAAAGCTGGATAGGGCTTTGAACTCTGAGATGTCGATGTCAGCAATGGTTTGATGACGAAGACTGCAGCTGTGATGCTCTGTGAACCAGGGAAATAAACCTCCTGAGATCAGGCATAGAAATGAAGCTGAGAAGTTGCTTGAGAAGTGGAGCAGTCAGTAGTGTAATGACTTGAAAGCCTGGGGATCATGCAAGCAATGATGTCTGTGCTGCACACAAGGAATTCAATCCCTTCTCCCAAATAAGGGCCCTTGACAGACTGTAACACTGCATTCTGGACAGAGAGATACTGTGCATCTGATTCCTTGTCTTCTATTGAAGTCCAGGATTATGAACTGCAAGTCATTTAGCCCACTTTAGATAAGCATCACTTACAAATCGGATTATAATTTGCAAAGGCACAACATGTTCAGGGCAAAACCGTATCAGACACCAAGATAAGTATTCCAGGAGGCTCTGCTGCATGGTAGCTTTGCAGACAAGGAACCAGGGCACTGGGAACACTGTAGTAACACACGAACTGACAAAAGAGGCCCTTTTTAATTCAGCTTGAGACAAAGGTGAGCTATCAGACCTCCCAAGGCAATTGCCACAGAGCACTGGGGAAGGCTGTGCGACATGCAGCTCTTCATGGTTGCTCATGGTGCTTTGGCACACATACTCATTACTAATGCTGCTATTTTTTATGTTCCCTTGTGCTGTGTGGAAAGCTACAGCATCCACCACTGAGCCGGTGACCGTCCTTTGAACGCATTTTCATCTCCCATTTTCCCACATGAAGTGTTTGTCTATGTCCAGTGGAACAAACAAAGAGAAGAGCTGCCAGCTCTGACTCAGAGGGGAGGGGGATGCCACAGGCAGCTCCCCAGAGGAAGCGAGGGTGAAGGTGCACCCTCGACGTGCAGACGGTCTCAGGCATTCCTTGCCAGCTTCACAGAAATTCTGGAATATTAATGAAAGAAATGCAGGTCTCCCTCCTGCCCCTGCTTCTCTCAGAGGTGCCGATGAATGAGTCAGTGATGAGCAGCTGCTGCTGCGTCATCACTGTAATCACTGGGGAGAATCCCGAGTCACAGGGAGCAGCTTAAGCCATGGAGTAACTCCTCACCAGAGGGGGCGGGCAGGGCAGGATGACATTCAGCACTGGGCTCAGAAGCAATTCCCTGGTAGGATTAAGCTGCTTTGAAGAAGAGGTCTCCCCTTCCCCTGCAGCCCCTTCCTTGCCAAGCTTTGCATCCACGGCCTGATAAGAAAGGAGAGTTTTGCTGTGGCGTTTAAGCCTCTGATGCCATTGAAAAAGAAGGATGAAGGTGCACAGACTCACAACCCCAGTTCAGTTTTGTGTCCAGCCAGATGTGCAGACACAGGAAGATATCAGAAGATTTGGATCCAGTTATTGGCTCTGCCAGAGCTTTGATTGACTTGGTTAAACCAATGGCACTCATTTCTTCTTAGAATCAGAATCACAGAATCATTAAAATTGGAAAAGACCTCCAAGATCGAGTCCAACCTTTGACCGATCACCACTTTGTCAACTACACCATGGCACTAAGTGCCACATGCAGTCATTTTTTGAACACCTTCAGGGCTGATGACTCCACTACCTCCCTGGGCAGCCCATTCCAATGCTTGACCACTCTTTCCATAAAGAAATTCTTCCTGATGCCCAACATGAAGCTCTCCTGGTGCAGCTTGAGGCCATGCCCTCTTGTCCTGTCACTAATTTTCTGGGAGGAGGGGCCAACACTCACGTGGCTACAACCTCCTTTCAGGTGGTTGTAGAGAGTGATAAGGTCTCTCTCGAGTGTCCTTTTCTCCAGGCTATGGAGTGTGTTTACAGAGGTCTGCATGACTCCCATTAATGGATGAGAAAACCATTTTGCAGAAAATATTGAAAAAACCCTGCAGTAGAGAAGTCTCCTGTTTTTATGACTGTGACAATATCCTTTCTATTCAAAAACCCCCTTGGCTGAATATTGTTTGCAGAGACCCCAGAGCTGGGTAGAGCTTTGAACTCTGAGATGTTGATGTCAGCAATGGTTTGATGACAAAGACTGCAGCTGTGATGCTCTGTGAACCAGGGAAATAAACCTCCTGGGATCAGGCACAGAAACAAAGCTGTAGAAGATAGGAGACATTTCCCCCTATCTTTGCAGGCACTTTTAGCTATCGTTCAGTCATCAACATACTGAAAACCACTGACCAGGCCTCACCTAACTTGTGTGCCTTGGGAACATAAGTTTCCTCCAGAGATATACTCCAAAAAACCCAGTATTTGTCCATCACCTTCAGCTGATGAGCCATCCATAGAGCTAGGCCAAAGCAAGGCTATGGAGCAGGTGTCTGAGACCAGATTTGTCCTGTTCATCTTACCAGTAGGTTTGAAGTCTGGTATTATCTTTCTGAAAGGCTTACAGCACAGGAACACTGGTGAATGTTTAGGGCTTTTTGTAGGTATGAAATGGAAGAGAAAAGGAACATCATTGGCATCAACTTCATCTTTCTAAACTCCATGGTGTTATTCTGTGGAGCAAGAGACTCCTGCTTCTTCTTCACCTTAGGGTAGTATTCTGGTGTCTTGTGTTCCTAAGAGGAAATGATCAAGGGCTTATTATCTAAGTTTTTTTTATTATTTGAGCCAGGATTCTTTTCCTTGTCCCGAGTCCTATTTCACTTTGGCACCTGCACTTAACTATTGAATTTTTCAAGGATCCTCCATTTCTCTTGATTTATGAGATGAGAAGGAGTGACAAGTGTGACAAGTGACTAATCTCTGTGTATCTCAGTCTATGACATCAAACTTTCAGAAAGGTCAAGGAGGCCATGAGAGTCGTGGTCCCTTTAGAATGATGTTGACATGGAAGCTGAATTTATATTAGCCAGCCCCACTCACAGCTGCTTGAATTCCTGCCTGTTTCTGTTTCTGGTCTTCTGGTCCACCAGCAAGCACAGAGTCCAGAAGCACAGACCCACTCTACTCAGTGTTTCTTCATATTGTTCCTGAATCAAAAAAACTCCTGTTTCAGTTCATTGCCTAAAGCCAGTTTCTTCTATAGGGGCATCAGAGTTCTGAAGTTTCCTGGGCCATCATAAGCAGAAAAGAAGACACAACGGGGTTTGCTGTGGCCCAATCTCCCCCTCCATGTGAGGGAAACATTCCTTAGCCTTAGGGTAGTGTGAGAGTTCATTAACTCATGTTTACATAGTGCTAGGCATTAATTATTAAGTCAAGCTGCTATTGAAGAGAACAAAAGGCCTTGGCTTTCTGAATAATAGGGCAAGCATTTCTTGGAAGACTCCCACTGCCTCTTTGACAGATGCACTGTGTGACATGGCATGTGGGAAGCTGCAGCCGTGTTTTCCTTTAAGTCACATAACTAATTAAACTCATGAGATGGCTCGAGCTCCGCTGAGTAGTGCGGTGTTTTGGAAGGAACAATGCAAAGCTTTGTGAACAGCTGAAACTCTGAAGGTGAGGATTGACTGATGAAGAATAGAAAGACAACATCACTAGTAAGCAAATGGTATTTGTCTTTCAGCAATGTTTTTTTAGTGTTTAAAGGACGAGACACAAAGAAGTAAACATTTCCCTCTTATGAAAAAACTCTAAATGAAATTAGAACTCCACTGAAGAATCTACTAAACAATAAAAAAACTCAGCCCCTTTTCAGTAAGAAAAGTCAGTATCTCCTACTCTGAGGCTGAAGAGAGCATGGCTGCAGGTTTCCATTTGCTACACAGATACCTGGTAACTTCACTGGTGGATGAAACCCCCTCATGACCAAGGACATTGGCCTTGACATTTTAGGCTCATTAGCCTAAAATTTTCTGAAGACCTTCCTAAGTAACAGAAGCACCTGGGACTGTGCCATACCAGTAGCTACCATTTCTGCCCAGTTCTGGGGTTATCTCTTTTAAAGTGAAAACAATCAGTGTCAGGGGTCAGAAAAGAACCTGACCTGGCTGTTCTAAGTATGTATCATGCCTCAGCACAACAGGTGACTCAGAATATTGTAAAGGCCAATGTTTTACAAAACAGGATTATATTTCAACTTGGAAACACAGGGAGCTACCAGGTAATTGCCTATATGGGCATCGTTTCTGCTCTGAAAATTTTAAGTGATCTTCAGAGACATATTCCACATCTTTGTGAACATGGTTATGGTCACAGTTTTATCACAAACTCCAATGCTTTGATGCAATTGCTTACAGCCCCAGCACAGCCTCTCCCACCAGGTGATTTATCTTCACACACACCTCCTCTCCACCCTCTTCAACCTCATTTTAAAGGCAACCCCACAGCAAATGTGAAGGACACCAGCTCCAAAGTGACACCCCAAGGAACCCCTGTGTGGACAAACCACAGCCATCCAAGGTCAGACAGTGCTGGGCAGTCAGTGCCATTCTTTTTATTCTTGCCAGGGGAGTTTTAGTGCTCAGGAAGAATGAGGGAAATGTCTTTACTATGATTATTCCTTGTTGCTTTTACCACCAGCACTACTTGTTATGCTACATCACCTGTAGAAGTGGTAGTATTGGTAGTAGTAGTAACAATAGTGAAAAGAGCCATAGTCATGACTTCAGCTTTTATCTGAAAAATAAATCTAAGGGATCTCAGTTTAGTTGTGCTGGCAAAGCCAGTTCAGTCTGGAGAGGGGGGCTTGCTGGTGATGCATGAAACTGTGGCATCCCTGGCACATTTCCCATAGCAGGACACTATCAAACAGCAACAGCACTTACTCAGAGCTAACCCAGCAACATCAGAGATGGAAAAACAAAATGCACTCCAACGAGTAAGGAAGGAGCACAAGGAGATCCTCATTTGAAGCGTACAGGCTCTGCTCAGATTTACTGTCACCAGTTAACTGGTTCTGTAAGGCAACCACTTATGTGTAACTGATAGGTAGTAAAAAGAATTATTTGATGATTATCCCATTGCCTTTCCATTACTGGTCTGACCTGATAAGAAGCAGCTCCCCTATCCATCACAGCTGTGACCGTTCTAACTGAACTCATTTTTCAGACCACTATCAGCCAGCCTCAGCTATTTTTACTCCTAGATTTATGGGCCAAATTCATCCCCTAAATTCAATTTTCTTTGATGAAAGCTCTTCAGAGATTTTCTTTTTTCATCCCTTTTCCATTGTCTGTGAGTTATGCTTTACCTTCCCTGTCCCAGGTGTAAGTCCCAGAAGGTTATCTGCACCTGCAGGGATATTGCATTGCCTTCCTATATTTCTTTTTAACTACTGAAGTTATTATTTTCAGAAATAATATTTTTCATTCAAATGTCACTGTAAGCTTCAGGAAGCCCTAAAACAAGGCAGAATCTATGTTTGTGTATGTAGGTGGGTTTTCCTCCTCCCCAGTAGACCCTGGACCAGCTGTGAGTTTCTGTAGAACTGAGGACACCAGTCAATTACAGGCTGGAGGATGCTCCCATTCACTTGCATTACTGTTTCAATTATCCATTAATACTTGCAGCAGGCTTGGATACTGATATCTACGTTAGGCACTTTGCATCAGTTTAAATAGCAAGAGAAAAAATAACTTCCACAGAAAGGAAGGGAGTGCTTAGGGAAAAGGAATTAAATTCCCCAATAACTCAAACACCTACTCAGTCAAAAGGTCCCATCCTCCCCACCCCTGTCAGACTTATGCAGGGATATTGCTGCAAGCCCATTTCCCAGAGCTGAGTTTGGCTCTTTGGGGAAAATTTATCCACCTACTAGTGTAGAAACTGAATATTTGTCTTGCAGGAGGGAGATAAACAAGGTACAAATGCACAAGTCTGGGTGAGGCATGTGATACTCCTTGGACAACCTGTAATACATTTAATGAACTAGACCAAATCCTGGCTGGGTAAAAAATAATTTCGAGGCAGAAAACTCAGCCCTATCCATAAAATACTCACTGAGGGAGAAAAATCCAACATAGTCCAGAATTCTACACCAAAAATTTCACTTTGGTTGTGAGGTCTTTGCTTTAGTTCCCCTCTGCTTACAGTGCTGCTTGAATTATTAACTTAAAGTGCTTTAATGGTTTTGAGTGTTGAATTTTACTCCTCTCAGGCAGCTAAACCTCAGCTGCTTCAGTAGTTTGACAAGCCCTGAAGGTAAAACACCTCTCTAAACCCCCTTGGCACCACATAATGAAGTAGGGAAACTGAGGAGAGATAGTATCCAGTGCTGCCCACCCTCATATTCAAGAGCCTGGAGCCAGACCCAGCTCCAGGGAACAGGCTGCTGAATCTCCTCTGCCATTTGCATGGGTGCAGGTGACTTGAAGCAAACAGACAGATCAGGAGGTGTTAGTCCCTGTAGATACCTACAAAAATCATGGCAGACCTAGAATTTGTGACTTGAAAGTTTCCTGACCTCAAGGAATGCCTCTTTCTATTGAATCTGCAGTGGTGTTGGGGGTGGATGGAGACCCTCTGCTCAGCAGTGCTGGGTTATGTGTGAGGGAACACAAGCATTACCTGTGCCCCAGGAGATCTGGCTTTGGCTTTTGTCTTCAGCAGAGTACAGACATTCCAAACCAAAGGACCAGGGTCCCATGTGGTTTCAGGGGAAGCCTGTAAGGTAGAGATTGATCCGCTCAATTCTGAGTTTGAAACTAGTTTTCCTAGCCTTTTTTCCACAAAGGAGTAGCTTTTGTCTTGATTTTAAACACCACAACTGCTTTTAAAGGAACAAATCTCAAAAAAACCCCATAGAGTAAGAGTTCCCTACAGTGGCCAGATACTTCTTACTTCCATAGCAGATCTTAATTCTTTATTAAACTCATTCTCTAGCCCTGAGTGATGACAGAAGACAGCAGTAGAGCACCACCCCAATCAGTCACTAACCATACTGTGTCATTATAATATACCTATGTGCTGAAACACAATAATCGCCCCAAATCCCCCCCATAACAAGGTGTGGCCACAAGATAGACCTGATTTAAAACATCTACAAAGGTTACATGTGTTATGCTGATTCCCCTCCTCCACATGGCAGCAATTTGGTGGGAAAAGCAGTGACTTTGAAAGCAGCTGGTGGGTGTGGGATGTGGGGAGAAGAGCAGGAGCCATTTTGCTAGAAGGCACAGATAAGTGTTAATTGATAACACATACTAAGAAAAGGCTTGAGGTAAAGGCTTTTCAGTGATGAATTCGAGCCCTTGCACAAAGGGTCCCTCTCCCTTGTTCCTTCTCCTTCCATCCCAGCAGTGCAGAGCAAGGCTGAGCTGTCCACCAAGGAGCTCCCCGAGGAGACCCCACCCAGCTGCACTGGCACTGAGCTGCTCCCCACCCAGGAAGGGGATGCTCCGGGTCTGGTACATCCCTCCCTTGTCCCACCCCCACTCATCACCCTGAGTCACACCCACCCCTCCCTGTGTGAGGAGAGACAGGTAAGGAGCCTCCTCCAGTTCATAACCTCTCCAGTGCTCCATTTCCCTGGGGAACACTGCTCAAGGGGATTATTCTCTGAGCCAGGACATCTGGTTCACTACAGGGACAGTTATCTGCACATCTCCTGAAGACCGTGGGAGCTGGTTTCTCTATTCTGCAGTGCTGTGGACCTTTGCTAGGACTAATCCTCTGCATTGCACTGATCTGTTTCTCACTGAATTGGCTTTGACTGATTAAGGATGTAACTGTTTCTCACACTATCCTCAACCTCCTTAACCTTGGCACCAAGAAATGTACAGAGACACTCAGGGAAAGAGCTAAAAGTCTCACAGCATATGCATCCATAATCAAGCCTGATACAGCCAACTTCTTTTGGTTTAGTGGTAACAGAATCTGCTCCAAAACTGCACTGTGGAAAAGCAGAATTGTCTCTGTGGCAGGTGCTTCACTCACTGTCATTTTTTCTCAGGCAAATTGAAATAAATGAACTGCAGCCTCCCTAAACCCAGGCTATTCATGGGCTACTCCTGTAACCCAAGCAGCTGGGCTCTGGGCCAAGCTACTCTTCCCCGGAGAGGACCATCTTCTCAGGACACAGTGAGTCTCTTCCTGCTGTATCAGCCTGTTTTCTGTGTCTCTGCAGTGTTACCTTAGAGCCCTTGCGGACTCAGTGGTCCCAGCACAAAGTTCCTGAGTCTGCTGCACATCAAAGACCTTCTGGTGGCCATGAGAAGATTCTCCTCTCTCCAGATACAACACTGCCAGGCAGCCTGTGGCAGCTGAGGTGGGGTACATTCCCATTTTCTTGGGATTTTCCGTGAATTGAGTACTGTTAGACCATCTCAGTATCTTCATTTTAAGGCCTGGCATGACAAAAGGATGAAAAGTCTTGGTATCAGCCCATTATCTCTAAATCACATCATTTCAAGCTGGGCTAAGGTAAGAGCAAATAGTAGTAATACCAGACATAGTGTGCAGTGCAGGAATAGATAATGCAGTTCACAGAGACGTTTCTATAAATATGCTACTTTCTAGTCTAGCAGGTTTCAAAGTTTCTTTCACACTCTGTGATTCAGCTAATAAGCTGAAAGATGCTTCTCAGGCTTCTTATTCAAGGACTTGCACAACCCATTCACCATCTGGCTGCCTCACAAAAGGCAACCCATGCATAGATCCCTTTGCTCTTTCATAATTTAAGTTTACAGTTTCTTCAGATCCAAAGATTTCTTACTCAATCAAGAAGAGTGTTGCAGCACCCCATCCCCACACCATGGCCTGGCCCCAGTAGAGTTTGATTGAGTAATGTCTTTTGGATATAGCCTAGTGTGACTTCTGTTTGCCCAGATGGACAATACAGTTATTTAATGAATATTCCTGTGGTCAGGAGGTAAATTATTAAGTCAATGTAAAAGAAAATGCTCTCCCTCCCCACAACAGCTATAGTCAAATGCCAGAGTGAAGCCTCGTCATTGCTCTCCAGATCCCACAGGGCCATGTAAATTGACAACCACATTTTATCCAGCTAAATAAATGTTACTGATGCATGTGGCCTATGTGGTTGCATTTTGATCAAGAGTGCACTGAGCTATTAGGGAATTTGTGATTAAATGATCCATGAATTCTAGTTTTGAGGGAAATCAGCAGAACCATTCTGGTCCCACTCTACCCCTAATCACATGGCAGCCCAGCTGGTGAGGTTCTTAACGGCAAAGATGAGAATGCCATCAGAAAATACTGTGTCTGCAGAGAAACTCTGACCAGGACTCTCACTGGACAGACACATTCAGTTCTTTGAACATTGAGTGCAGAGTAGCCCAAAACTGTCTCTGTGGGCATTACTCCTTCTTTAGCATATAATTTGCAAATGGACAGCTTATATCTCACCTCTTTTAAAGTGTATTTATTCTCTAAAATCTTGGACTTTATTGTCCATTTGCATTTTCAAGAGCTCATTTCTCTAAGCCCATAAGATTGTGCATCAGCTAGAGGAATTTGCTCAGGGCCATGTCCCTTCAGATTTTGAATACCTCCAAGGATGGAGACTCCACAAACTCACTGGGTGACCAGTTCCAGAGTCTGTGCTCCCTCAATTTCCCTCCTTCCAAGAGAAATGTTTACTCTTCCATTTAAATGGAATTTCCTCTATTTCAGTTTCTGTCATTCCCTTTGTCCTGTCACTAAACACCACTGAGGACACCTTGGACACTGCAAGATGGCTCCATCTTCTTTAATTCACCTCGTCAAATATTTATGCACATGGACAAGATCCCCCTGAACCTTCTCTTCTCAAGGCTGAATAATGTCTCTCAGTTTCTGCTCATATGTCAGGTGCTCCAACACCTGACCCATCTTTGCAGCCCTTTACTGGACTGACTCCAGCACATCCATGTCTCTGCTGTGCTGAGGAGCCCAGCACTGACACAGCACTCCTGGAGGTTCCCCCACCAGTGCTGGATAGAAGTGAAGGACCACCTCCCTTGACCTGCTGCCAACACTCTGCCTAATGCAGCACTGGAGGTTGTTGGCTGTTTCTTTTTGCTGCAAGGGCACATTTCCAGCTCCTGTGCAACTCGTGCACCAGGACCTCTGTGTTTCTCTCTGCAAAGCTGCTTTCCAGCTGCTTGCTCCCCAGCATTTACTGTGTCTGAGGTTACTCCTCCCCAGGGGATAGGACCTGGTGCTCCCTTTGTGGTACTTACTGTCAGCCCATTTCTCCAGCCTGCTGAGGTCACTCTAAAAGGCAGCAGAGCCCTCTGGTCTGTCAAATACAAATCACAATTTTGTGTACATAATGTAGGACACCTGTATGTCTCAAGCAGGACATCTCAGTTCTACTCTTAGAGCCAGAAGAGTGAAAATTAGATATCCCACAAAGTAACTTCAGGGGTCTGAATTCCTTATTAGTTGTGGTTCTGAGAACTGCTCTCCCTGTCACATCTCATTATCCTCCACTGCTCACTGAAAAGACCATATTTAAATATCAAAGCCCTGGTGCATACATTTTATTTCAGCCTCCGTGTGTGTTAATGTTATTAGTATTGAAATTCTGAGATTTCAGCAGAGATGGCAAAGGTGTCTCTCTGCCTCGCACTCTCCTCACAGCCCTCCACTCACACGTCATTGCTTCTGCAAATATGAAAGCTCCATCCCAGTCCCCCACATGCCACAAAAATATACCAACAATGAACCTTGAAAACAAGCCACCTTACAGGTCCTGTCTTTTTAAAAAACTCTCTGGTTTTGTAATTGTCCAATTGGCTTGGCTCACTGAATGAGATTAACCTCTGCAAGGAGGAAGTGAGATTCTGCTTCTCCTTTTACAGCTGGAGGACAGCATGAGGGCAGATGAGCACTTTTTAGGATCTAGGACACGTTTCTCTCCCTCCTCTGCCCTTTGCAGGAGCTCCTCTGGAAGGACCTCATCAGGAATTCTTACGCGTGGCGGCTTCAAGCCATCTGTTGCTACAGCAGAAAGTGTTTGCTGCAAGCATTTCTCTTCCTAAATAGTTACAGAACAGTTGGTGCTGTCTGGTGTTTGGGTTACTCCTGGAAGGTGGTCAGTGTCCAAACAGGACCTGTCTAGCCAGATACTTTCTGTCTTTTTGCTAAAACACACCCAGCCTCCGGATCTGGATGGATCACAGTGAATGTCAGCTGAGTCTACAAATGCCTTTCCTGAAATCAGAACAAGACTTGTGCTCTTTCCAGATTTCTTCTCAACAACTAAAGTGGTCTCAACCAAATCAGTTTCAGTATTCAGATATTCCCAGTGACATGGATCACTGCCCAACTCACAAGCTGTGGTTTTCCTTTGCACTAGAGATGAAGACACAGTTCCTTTATCAGGAGATGGAGCTGTGCCAAGTGGGTTTCAGCCTCACTTTTCTGAGGGGTCGTTCTGCAAGCCAAGAATTTTTTTTGCCCTCCCTGAGCTTTAGACCCATGGGGATCCTTTAGTGCTTCCTGCAATGGGTTAAAAGGCTTAGCAGGACCTCAGACCCCAGCTAGTGCTTCCCTCCCTGGCAAGGGAGGCTCAGATTATACTTAAAACTACTCACTGTAATCAATGTCATCATTTGTTTTAGGATCCCCTTCCAAAAGGAAGCATTCCCAGCCTGTGCCAACCTTTAGGTAGAAGCACTTGGAAGGTGGGAGCATCCCAACCAGCTCTCTTACAGGAGTAACTAAAGAAGGAAACAAGCTCATGATCAGAGTCACTGTTCAAAGCACAAAGCAGTGGCTGTTCCATGAGGGACTGATGGGAATACAATAATGAAACCATGAAAGTAATAAATTAAGTAGAGTAAGAACAAGAACAAAGGGAATGCACCAGACTTCTTGGGACCCATAGCAGGGCAGACTTTGTCTTGTGGAATTCAGAAAATCAGCTGTTTTTCCTCTTGGTAGCCAGTTCAGAGTTTTTACAAAAGGTGGCTTATCACTATAGGTGGATTTTTAAGGGCTAAGATCTGATCCAAGGACTTTGGTGTGAGGAGAGAGCTACAGATGGCTTCACATTGTGCTGTGGGGATTTTCATGCATTCCTTTGCCCCCACATTAACAGCAGAGACAGTGTTACTGAAATCTTGGCCACTTGAAATTTTGGCCCAACTTGAAAGTCAGGAAAAAAATACCTTCATGTGTTTGACCCACTTAAAGAATAACCTTCAGGTTTCCCACATGCAAACAGGTTAAAAAGAGATCTCAATTTCTTTTCCAAGTCACAGGCAAAATCCTGTTCTTATCATCTTCCCCACTGAAGGATCCTAAGCTTTTGTGAATGCTGCTGGGGCAAACGTGTCCCTCAGAGAACAAAAACTATCATTAGAGAGGAGAGTGGTCTTAGATGTAAGGAACTGGCCTGGGATTGAGGACAGTGTGAATGTTTTCCAGCTGTGTGATCAGGATGCATCTTTCAGAAATATCATGACATTTGTGATTTTGTAAAATTATTATTCCATTATGCTTCTTTTAGTGTCCGTTCTGTTTTTTCCCCCATCTAGATTATAATAAGGAAATATTTTTCTATCTAAAGGCTTAGGACTTCAATGCATACTACTACTACTACCACCACCACCAGATCACTATGTATATTTTCACTGTTTTAGAGAAAACAATCCAATGCCTGCTATAATTCAGGTCCTCTGATTTGTTGATTCTACTCCACACCCTTCCCTGCATCAGTGAGTCTGTAAAACAGCTTTCACTGTGTCTTGTTCCAGGCACGAGGCTGGACTGGATGATCTCCTAAGGTCCCTTCCAAAGTGAATTATCATATGATCCTGTTATTTTGTTCAGCTGACTGATGATGCTTGGGTGACACATTTTACCTGAAGAGGTGACACATTTCTGGTTGTTGTGGCATCAAAGGCCTCCAATTACTGAAGTAAACAGTAAATACAGAGCTCAGTCAGGCATCAGCCAAGGGCAACATTAAATCTGAGGAGGATGGAGCAGCGGAGAAATTTGACTTTCCTACTCATCATAACCAAAATCTATGAAACAGAGTGATCTGCAAAAGGATGCAACAAAAGTAGAATCATTTCATTTACCTTTCCTACAGACTAGGCTAAATATACAGTGTGAAAGGAAAGAGGAAGCTTCTTGAAGTGCCCATGACAGGGAAACATAAAATAATGGAACAATTTAGAGTGGAAGTGGAACTTGATCATCTAACCTCTGAATATAGCAGAACCAACTTCAAAATTAGATCAGGCTGCTAAAGAGCTTTTCCACTCAGACTTTGATTACTTCAAGGTTAGCACTGGGGCAACCTGTTCCAGGATTTGACCATTCTCATTGTGATGCTTTTTTCCCTGGATTTCACTTTCTGCTGTTCATGTCTGTTGCTGCTCATCCTTTTTCTGCACAGCTCCAGCTGGAGTCTGGCTCCATCCAGCCACCCATTCCACATGGGAATGGTCCCATCTTTTTAGTGCTGGTACAGCTCTGCTGAAAATCAACTGAAGTGCCGTGGGCTAAAACAAAGGGACAAATCTACCTTTTCCTTCTGTGGATTTACAGGGTGTTGAAATGTTCTCCTCCTCTGTGTAATAATTCTTCAGTGTCCCCATGTCATTCCATGTCATTCGCTTTTCTTTACATGTGGATCTCAGCATTGCCTTCATGACACAGAGAGAAAGAGCTGTTTAATACCTCATATCCCAGCATCTACTCTTGGTACCTCACTGGGATATTGCCATGGAAACAGGGGAAGTTTGAAATAAAAGTGAATACACTCGCTTTTCTTATTTTTCAGTAGGGACTTCAAAATTTACTGCAGTATAAAACAGGCCGTGTGCCATCTGCTTATTGAAAATCGAATGCAAATGTTGCTTTTCTTTCTTCTGGAGCAATAAATCACTGCCACGGTGTATCCCCTCAGAAGCATCCTCACAGGTGGTGCATGAGTTCCTGTAGCTTCCTGTCCAGAAGTTAAGGTGATAAGAAGCATCTTTGTCCTTCAGCCAGGGACGGCGCAGATAAAGAACAGACTGAACCCAAATGGAAGGCAACGTGTACTGGAGACAAGCAGAGCCGTGAAACCAGCTGCTGGAACAGAATATAGGCTCTATAAGTCACACAGCCTCCCAGCTATTTTTGGGGAAAGGTAATTTTTTGTATATGATAGGACTGTGTAGGAGAGTCTTCACAAACACACCAGTATCATTTTTTCCCTCTGTGGTCATGTTTTCTGTGAATCACTTGAGTCAAGCACCACTGAACTGGAGGGCTGAGTCCTCTGTTTGCAGCAGCATGAGGCTCTCAGCTGTTGTGACTGTGATTTATTCACACTGCCTTCTAATAAGGGGCACCAGAGTATGGTTCTTGATAAAGTCAATGGAGATAAGGAGCTATAGCATCTAACTCAGCTAACTGGAGAAGGTAAAGGGTCTGTCTAAGGCACTATTCCTTCCTGCTGAGATCTGTACAGGATCTCAGATTCCCTTTGTGTTATATGCCACAGCAGAGACCTACATCCATCTTAGGAGGTGGCTAAAAGGAAGATCATCTCTTTTCACATCCTTGATCTCTCTCATTTTATTGAGATTTCTGCTGAAGAAAACTTTTGTCATAATTTTGAATATTGGTTTTATGAACCAGACACTCGCCTGTCAACAACCTGTCTCTCTGAGGTGGGGTTTTGCTCTCTGCACTGGCATCAGTGTGATGCTACACAAGGAAATTCCCCTTGACTTGAGGAGATAGTCCAGACTCACGACTGAGCCTCTGACAGCTTTGCAGGGGAATGAAAAGATGTGGCAACACTGATGAGTGCAGTTGTTTCTTTGCCCTGATCGCAACAGCCCTTTCCCCAATCAGTGGTTAAAGAGCTTCTATCTCTTTATGGATTTCCACAGATTCAGGCTGGCCAGGAAAGACTGACTTACAACTTTTCTTTAGGTATACAGGACCACCACTTCCTCTAGGAGCAGAGGGAGTAGCACAGCTTCCTAGGTCTTGCACTCTGCACATAGCTCTGCTTCACAAGCAGCTCACGGGGCTGCAGCCTTCGCAGGGCCATCCATCTCCTGTCTGACTCTGCCTCTCCCAGAGCTGTTGTGGGGGAAAGGTGCTCAGGTAGCAGTTGCAACCAGATTGTGTTTTCTGTTGCTGTTTCTCTGGTAATCAGACAGCTACACTAATAATCATGTCCTTACAACCCTGGCTCCTGCTTATCACAGGCTTGTCTGGGAAGGAAAGCCTGCTGTGCCCTGTTCACTCAGCCATCCGTCACTTGGCTGTCCTCAGTGATTAATGTCTCCCTTCCTGAGCCTGCACAGCTCTCCCTGGGAGGCACTGGAGCTGCTGCATGTGCAATGTTTTGGGCCCACTGGAAGATGGAAATGAATGATCATTACTAGGTAAGTCCAGGGTGCTATGAAAATGTCCATAAGTGACTAAGCTTTGCACAAGATTTATTTTAAGCGTGCTTAGATCATGCTTCATTTAAGCTTACTCCTCTTTGATGGGCATCAGGTCAAATCTCCACAGCGTCCATTTGGTTCTATTGTGTCTGGAGAAGTGCTGCTGGTATTGAGAGGCTATATTTAGGTATCCATTGTGTCACTGCTGTTCTGTCTGTGGGATATGGCTTGATTGCAGGTGTCTCCTTCGTGTTACACTGATTTAAACACACAATCACAGTCCTGTTCTGGCTGGGAGACACCTCAGCATGTCTCTAGCCCAGCCTCCTGCTTAAAGTAGGACCAACACTAAAGTCAGACTAAGTTGTTTACAGCTGTTTCCACTTGGATGCTGTGGTGGGTTAACCTTGGCTAGAGACAAACTCCCACACAGCTGCTCTTCCACTTCACAACAGGACATGATGGGGGGGAAAAAACAAAACCAAAGACCAGAAATCTTGTGGATTGAGATAAAGACAGGGACAACACTCGTCTGTTACTGTCATGGGCAAAGTAGACTCAAATCAAGGTAATTAATTTATTGCAAGTTAAAGTATATTTAGATTATGAGAAACAAACAGAAACAGCACCTTCCCCCCACACCTTTCTCAGTCCTGCCTTCACCTCTTCACTCCCAGCTCCTGAGGAGAGGAATGGGAATGGGGTTGAGGTCAGTTCATCACAGCCCCTTTTAGCACCCTTCACTCCTCATGTTTCCCTGCTAGGAGCCTGCTGGATTGGTTAACTGTCTTTGGGTTTTGAACCTGTGTAAGGATTGACCTTGTGAAAAGGTCTTTGAAGGAATATAATTTCTTATACACCAATTTTCTACAGAGGATTAGCTGGTGTAGAGCAGGCCAGGTAGCTCCCCAGTCAATCTGAGGTAGAATAAATGCCTCTGTGTATTTGTCCAGAAACACACACTCCATCAGAACTGACTGGAAACTCCACACAGCATGGCCATGGGCTGAGGAGAGACCTGAGTGCAGGTTTTGCATCTCACCTGCTACACAACAGCTCAGTAAGACCCTGACCTCATGACGGATGTGAACCCTTGTGCTGTCTCTCAGGTTGTGGGAAGTCTGGAGGGAGCTCAGGAACACCTCCAGATCATCACTTCCTGCAGCTGTTTCACTAAAGGCTGAGATACATAAAATATGATGATTTTTTTTTAATGCAAGATGACTGAATCCTTCTGTCTCTACAACTTATTCATTCCTGTACCACATCAGATCATCTAATGAAGCACAGGGAAGAAATGGCAAGTTTGAAAATTCATCTGCTAAAAGAAACTACATGGTCACTCAGTGGTGAGTGCTCCCACTAACATGGGATGGGTTTATACCTTCAAAGGCAGGCCAAAATCATCTTGAGATTATCCAAGTGCAATCACCACAGACTGTATTTGGGATTCCACTCACCAAGGGGGCTCCCAGAGCTCTCCCTTTCACTTAAACAGCATCTGGTCACCTCTTGTTCTTCTTGTTAGCAGATCTGCCAGACTTGATTGACTTTTTGCATTAGGACTCCTGACAAGACCACGTCTGGCAAAGCCCTTTTGGCCTAAAGGGTGTTGCAAGGAGGTGGGGAATGTCCAAAGGACAATAAACACAGTGTGACTTGCGTTCTAGATTCCTCCCTCTCTCTCTCCACCCCTCTCCCTCGGGGGAGCAGACACTAATCATTGCCTGCAGCACTGGGTGATTAATTTAAATGATTTAGCACCTGGGGATTAACCTTCACACAGAGATCGATGTTTTGGCTGTTTCCTACATTATTACCCTTACAGCAATTACCTCCCACAGATACTTGCTCTTGTGCTAATGAGCCAGAAGCTATTAGCATCCACATCCACTATCTACATGTTTAATAGTTGCAGGAGGGTTCTTCCTTGATGACCACAACTTCTGGGCCAGTAAATTTACAGCATGAGTAGAAAAAACTTTTCTGAAGACGTTTCTGGAAGGAAAAAAGAATAGGGAAAATTGTATTAGCATTATGAAGAGAAGTGTGTCGTGAACATGAAATCAGAGCCAAGGAGAACAGAATCAGATTGTTTATTTCTGCCCTACCCTCCCCTTTCTTTTTCACCACGTCTGTATTCAGCTGAGTCCTATCTCAGTGGTGTTGGCTTTTACACTACCACCCATCAGTTTGTCCCATAGCACCACACAGGCTCTTGCACCAAAATATGGATTGTTTTAACCCATCAGTTCAAATATTCCTCTTGTTTACAGTAATATCAATTCCATGAGTTTATATCAGATTTATCGTGAAATGCAGAGTCTATACCATGTTAGTCAGAGCCCATGCACAGCACAGGGAGAGACAGACTAACACAGGAATACAAAGTGGGATCACTTCTACTGTGCAGTGTTTCACAATGGCAACGTGAATCTAGAATGGAGGGACATTGTCTTCCTGCTTCATCTCTGCTCCTTGTCTCCTTTTATCTCTTGGTAAAATTATTTCAACTGTCTTAGCAGCTCCCTTTCTATACATAGAATTTCTTACATTTTATGAAGTAGAAATAACAAAAGAAAACCAGAGCAGTAGTTGTGGTCACTAAATGTGAGCCATCATCAAGGGGCATCACTCATAGTTTGAGATCAAGGTCACTCAGGTTGTGAGTTGGCCTTTTTCCCTCTCATTTCTGTTCATAACACAGCAAACCTCTGTCCTAACACTCCACAGATGTCAGCATCTTGCAGTTTGCCTCTGCATCCTACTACTCAAAATGCAGCTGGAAACACTCATCAGACACTACACAGTGAAACACAAGATTAAAACTCTTGCTCCCGATCTCCTGGGCAGCACAGGACACCAGAGGATGGACTAAACTCTCCCTCCTTGAAAAATCAGCTGCTGGCTTTTGTGGAGAGAAGAACCAAGACATACCATATGTTCTCCTTTTACTCAAACCTAGGTTTGAATGTCACAGCTGTTTGTTGCTCCCTTTGGAAATACCAAGTTCATTCATATGACCTGAACTTCCAGAGTGAAACTGGGGCCTATTGTGACACAAGACCATTAATGTGGGAGGTATGTAGGAACAAAACAGATGTTGAAGTAGAGAGTTTTTTCCTACCTCTCAGCCTTGACTAGAAGGTAGAAGGGAAAGATTAACTCAGTATAGAGTGGGGTAGTATAGGTCAGTAGTTTCTATCTCTAGCATTTCCACCTTCTTCGAAACGCAGTGACACGTTCCCACCTCAGCCAGGCCTGGAAGAAATAACCCCAGAGCTAAGTCAGGACGGGTCATCTGAATCCATGACAAGTGTTAAAGCCAAGAGTTTTCATCAACAGCCTCTATGAAAGTGGCACAGTGCATTGACTTCATCTACAAGGACATTTTCTTCAACAGTCAGCATTTCCCAGCAGTAAAATGCTGGAGCCCAGGATAGTCCGAATATAATCATAAAATCATAAAATGGTTGGGTTTGAAGGGACTCTAAAGATCATCTAATTCCAGCCCCCCTGATGTGGGCAGGGACACCTTCCACCAGACCAGAGGTTTCTCAGAGCCCCATCCACCCTGGCCTTGAATAATTCCAGGGATGGGGCAGCCACAGCTTCTCTGGGCAACCTGTGCCAGGGCCTCACCACCCTCACAGTAAAAATATTCCTTCTAATAGCAGTTTAAATCTCTTTCAGTTTAAAGTCATTCCCCCTTGTCCCATCACTCCAGGCCCTTGTCAAATGTTCCTCTCGAGCTCTCCTGCACCTCCAGCTCTCCTGGTAGCCCCTTTAGATCTGAAAGAGACACTAAAGTCTCTCAGGAGCCTTTTCTTCTCCAGGCTGAACCACCCCAAGACCCTCTTAACCTGAATTCACAGCAGAGGTGCTCCAGCCCTTTGATCATCTCTGTGGCCTCCTCTGGACTTGCTCCAGCAGGTCCATGCCCTTCTTGTGTTGGTGGCTCCAGAGCTGGACACAGTGCTCCAGGTGGGGTCCATGGGAGGAGAATAGAGAGGCAAATCATGTCCCAGCATCAAACTAGTCTTTTATACCTTCTTCAGTGGCTGAATTTGCACTCATGCACTGATTCCAGGTCTTCCAGAGCTTTTGTTTTTTGCCTTTTAATCAAATAACAGGTTTTTTCCTGGCTCTGAAGATCCTAGAAATGTGTTTTTTTCTTATTCCTAAACATTTTTTTTTTTTTTTTGAATAACAGAAATAAAAATACTTTCTTCTCTCAGTTCTCAATGTTTTAGTTTCTGTTTAATTGGGTATTGCTTTGTCCTGTGAGAGTGAGAGCACAACAGGGAAGAGCTCATTTACCTCTTCTGTACTGCTCATTATTTGGTGCACTTCCAGTACAATTCCCTCATTTGTCCCCTCTCAAAAGTCACTGTTTTTACAACGGACAAGCTGAACTAAAGACATTGCCTTAGGTGAGAAAGATGCAGAGATTTGGTCACAGCATGATTACAAACACAAACCTGTTTTCAGTGACTGAAATATTTGGTTTGCTGTCAACCAAGGAGTTGATATGTACTGAGCCAGTTCTTGCTTTTTGCTGCAGGATGCTTAATTCCTTTCCTCTTCTGAGACAGGACCCACGCACATGGCAGCAGCCAAACCCTGAAAAATCAGACTTTGATTCAAATTTATAAAGATATTTATAGGCCTATAGATGAAAGATTGAAGGTTTTTTCCTTCATTTCTACTCCCATCCCCTGCAATCTGACATTCCTGCAGTTGTTAAGAAAAGCTCAACATGGAAAATCTTCTTCAAATTCTCCTGCACTACCTGGAGCCCTTTAAAATGTTGTCTTCTAGACTATATTATTGATTGCTTAATTAATTACTCTGAAAGGTTTTTGGAAAAGGAGCAAGTGGGGTTCAACAACACTTCAGCTTTTCTGTGCATGATAAAATATGCTTTCCAACACCACTCCAAAAAGAAAGAAATAGTTGATCTTGACTGCTAACAGAGATGTTCGTAGAAAACATAGAATCATTTGGTTTGGAAAGGACCTCAAAGGTCATCTAGTTCCAACCCCGTGACATGGGCAGGGATGCCACTCTCTAGACCAGGTTTCTCAGAGCCCCATCCAATGTGGCCTTGAACATTTCCAGGGAGGGGGCATCCACAGCTTCTCTGGGCAACCTGTGCCACTCATTACCCTCTCAGTAAAGAATGTTATGTGATGCAGCCCAGAAAACATATGTGAGATTGCTTGGATCTCTTTCTCTCAGTGGTTACTGCTGCTTTTCTCCTTTGTGTCAGAAGTACTTGTGTCTTCACCAGAAAATGAAGATTTCAAGTGCAATTTTTATTGTTTTAATGTAGGCCAGGCATTAAATAAAGATGTGCAGAACACTGCCTGTGTACCAACACACAGGACTTCTTGGCTCTTCACTCATTTGTAAGTGAGATTCATACACAGCAAGAGCAGATGAAGGCTATGACAACAAACTCGTCTTGCTGTCGCTGTAGTGTCTCACTATAATTGGTGGTGAGGCACTGGCACAGGGTGCCCAGAGACGCTGTGGATGCCCCATCCCTGGAAGTGTTCAAGTCCAGGCTGGATGAGTCTTGGAGCAGCCTGGTCTGGTGGAAGATGTCCCTGACCATGGCAGGAGATTGGAATGAGATGATCTTTAAGATGCGTTTCAATCCAAACAATTCCATTATTATATGATAACATGTAGTTGGTCTGAGTTTTATCCCTGCATGTTGTGGTAAATTTGCTGCAACCAGCTTTTTATTCTAATGGTTAACTATTCTCACTGTTCATGTTGATGTTTCCTTTCATTAAGGCTGCTGGAAGGAAATATAAAACCTCTCACTCTCTGTCACTGCACCGCTGGGATGAGCTTCTGGCCGCAGCATCACCAAGAAAAAGAAGGAAAAAGAGGGGGTTCTTCCCATTAGTGAGGTGTTTCTCAAACATGAAATATTAACTCTGGCAACTTTTACAGTCCTTCCATGAGTAGCAGGATGAGGTGAAGTCCATATAGGAGCAGTACATGGGTGCCTCCTCCCCCAGACCACATTATAATCTGAGAAAAGCTCATTAGGCCTCAGCACTGATGAACAGCACCTGGGCTGAGCCCCTCTTGAGTTAATCAGAAACAGTGCCTGCTCCCAGGAACTTGAGCTATCTAATGAGCTCCTGCTTTTTTTGGTTTTTTGGTGTTTTTTTTTTTTAATGAACAGCCTTGGAAACTTTTTTTTTCCTGAATAACAACCCAAGTGGGATTATATTTTTGTTCTCAAACTTTCAAAGAAAGCCACTGACCTGAATTTGCAGCCAGGATGAAACATTGTTATGACCAAAGCCCAAGACTCTCTTGTGGCCCAACAAACAGCAGCCCAAAGTGAGACCCTTTGAGCTCACCTGGACCACAGAGGGCTGTGACCAGCATCTTTGAGTGGACACCTCTCTGAAACAGAGAACTCTCAAGTTTGCTGTATTTGGGGGATCACTGAACAATGATAGATCCTGGCCTGATACCCTCCATTCCTCAACCCTTCACTGAGAACATACAAAGGCATCTGAAGTGAGTATTTCTCTACCTTCAAGGGCAATTTTTCACAGGTGCCTTGTACAGGCTCTTCAAGTCTGTGGGCATGCAAATGCGCTTATGCCATAGCAAATGTGGGAGAAATGCTGCTCTCCTGGATTCTCAGACACTTTGGGTTTGTATGTGAGGCCTGTAAGTAAGATACTGTTGTGGTACAGTAAATCCTATGTGAATCCTTTGCTGAATTGTGGAACTTAAGTTATAAGTTAAGTTAAATGCCATTAAGGTGCTGTTAAGTTAAGTACTGTTCAGTTTAAATGCTGTTAAATGCTGTTGGGCCTTTAGGCATATTCCTTTTCATCCTCACCATTTCTATCCTTTTGTGACTCCCCCACCCCACCGCCACACGGATGGTTTTGGGTTTATTTATGTTTGGATTGATTAACTCTGGATGTTTTTGTTTGCTTTTCCTCGGTGTGCCTTAACCATCTAGGAAGTGGCAGTGTGAACCTTGCCAGTGAACTTCGTTGTGCTGTCGCTTTTCTATTAAACTTCTCTACTGATACCTTTGATGGTGATTCTTCAAGTGATCTTGAAACACTCGTTTGTGACAAAATCACATCATAAGGACCTCATGAAAATGAGGGCCTGTCCCTGGCTTCCCTTGTGACTTACCTGGATGGCAACAGCAGTACAAGCTGCCCAACGCTCCACCCCAAACAAGGAATCAAGCTTGTGCCTCAAGGCAGTATCTGCCAGCTAAAATTAGCACTGAGACCCACATCCCCTCTTTTATTAGGCAGCACTGCATTAATAGTTTTGTGAGTGAAACACTGATCTCCTCAAGTCAGGAGAACTCATGCTTTTCAGTTTGATATCCTAAGACCCTGCCCTTTAGCTCCACAAAGTTAAGATGGGGGGAGTCTCAACAGCTAACTCCAGCCCACCATGAACTGACTCTGCTCTTGTGCCTCCTCTAACCAGTTTGGTTTTGCTTATTCTGAACTGCAGTCATTTGGGAACAGCACCATTGGGTATTTGATGAAGGTTCATACTTCACTCTGCACGTACTTTTGTCAAAAAAGCTTTTATTGCAATGCAAAATATCTTCTGTATATGACATCTTTCTGCCCCCCAACCCCCTTAAATTTAATGAGTAATCCTTTCTGGGTTTGTACATTGTGGTTCTTGTGTGTATGTATGAATATATATACATATCTATATATCTATCAATCTATAGATATTATATTAATACAATCATATATAAATCTGGACCTATATCATTTTATATATACACATATCACTGGATATATGTGTGTGTGTGCACATACATATACATACATTACATATACACTATATACACATATATGCACACACATACATATCGTATAATCATAAACATCTGTTGGTTGTCAAGGGACTTTTCTTTAACAAAATAAGTTCCATCAGTGGATTTTACTTCTGTAGTGCAATTTTACAGGAAGTTAACATTTCCACATTCAATATAAAAGAAACAATATACATTTGAAAACGTGCCATAGGATTTTTAATGAAAAAATTAGAAAAGTGCATTATTTTACAACACTACAGTAAATGATTCTTTTTTTTTTTCTCTGTAAAGACATTGTAAAATATATACAGGGTTGCGTAGTGCATTCATTACAAAAAAAAGATGCAATCCCTTGCATAAATTACATATTGTACAGGGGTTCGCTGTCTACTTGGACTTGTAAACATTTGTGTGATACAGTTTTCATTCTTTAAGTAAGCTGCAATACATCTTATTTTCATCTGACTGTTGTTGCATTCTGACTCCAGTACGGCATTCTAAGGCCATGTGTGAAGGCATCCTCTCCCATGACGGAGAAGGCCAGGAAAAGAAATGAAAACACAAAAGAGTCTTTAATTTGGTTCTTTGTAATCAAGTTATCACTGGTTTAACAAATCACATCTTGATGCTTATGACCTGATCACTCTCCTTTGCTAGGACCAGCTCAACAACTATGTTGAAGTTTAGAGGTCTGAAATGAGCAGAGAAAACAGCTTCCAGGAGGTAAATTCCCAGTGCAGTCTCCACAGCCAAGCAGCTCGTCTTTCTAGATGACCATGCCCCTAATGCTCTGTGTGCTGCACAGAAAATGTATCAACCAGGATAGAAATTTAGATTTTTGCTCTATCTCAGGCTGTTGAGGGCCTTTAGAATGCCGTCAATACACCGTCGGTAAGTCCGCATATGCACATTCAAAGAAGTACAAAAATGCACCAAAAAGTGTCAAGAGATCCAAAAGAGACACAGCATCAACACACACTCACAAACACACACATACACGCACGCTTCTGTCTGAGCAGGAAGGCTCAGTCTCCAAAGTAGGATTCACAATTTAATTTCAACATGTATGTGTGTTTGGAAGAAATCCAAGAATTTCCATATAAACTCCTTAGGTCCCAAATCGAACACTTTTATCCCTGTTTCTCATAGATGAACAGTTTGTTGAAGTAAGAAATTGCACCTTGAAGAGACAGTATCCACATTCTTTTGGCCTACTGGAAACAACTGTTAAGCCCCCCTCCCTTTCCCCATTGACCTATCCAGCTCCAATTCATTTCCTTTGCCATCATGTCACTAGGATCAAAAGTTTTACTTGATACTCCTCAATGGCGACAGTCACACAAATCTTAACAAGTCAAGGGAAGAGGAAAAATAAAGCATTTTTTTTTCTTCCACAGTTCACTCCTGACCTTGCCAAAAAAAAAAAAAGCAAAACAGATGGATTATTGGTTGTATAGCATATTATAGGAAATTTGTATTCTGTAAAAGAAAGACAGATTAGGTTTGCATTCTAAAGAATGAGCCATTGCCTCATTATTTCTGCTTATTTCTTAGTTGTCAAAAGGTTTGTAGTAGACAGGACTCTTTCTGAAGCATGTATTAGCTTTTTTTGCAGACAAGGTCGACCCAACAGTACCTAAACCCAAACCAACTTTGTGTGCATTAAGCACATTTTTTAAAGTCCAAAAAAGCAGTGTTCAGAGTGGTACCCAAGAAATTACTTAATAAACCCAGCTGCTAGATTAACTGTCCTAAACCTCTTGTGACCTGGACACTGGCATCCCTCTCTTGTTATGCAGGTATTACACTTGTCCTCCAATTAGCTGAATAAAATTCCTGCACTAAGAATTTATACAGAAAGTATCTGCCACAATGTAAATGCAGCTGAATAGTTGAAAAGGAGAGAAATTGCCATGAGATCATTAAGTTGAGCTGAGCAAACCCATTGTGTTGGTCAGCGGTGACCACACAGGATTCTGCTCCTCCCAAGAGAATAAAAAGGGCACAGTATCAACAATCAAGAGGAATTTCCCACTGCTGCCTCTGACTGCAGTGTCTCTGTGTTGGGCATTGAGAAGATAGGCTGAAAAGGATCTTTTCTGGAAAACATACAGGGCAGTAATGAATTCTTCAAAGAAAAGAGAAGTTGCATGGAAATATCAGTCACCATAGAGCAACTGGAGCTTCAATGCTGAAGAACTTGAAAGGAATGTACACTGAAGATAAAAAACCCAGCTAATTGCAGTGCTAGAAGGATCTCATATACATGTCTTTTGCTGCACTTGGCCAACCTTTTGGGAAGACAGCAGCTGCTAGAGCAATCAGAAGAATTTGGCAAAGTTTTGGTGGTCACAACCACGATGAATTACTGTGACCTGGCCCCAAATCCTTTTGGATGACTGGCCTGATTAAGACAATGAGGTATGCCTACTGCTGCATGCTGAACAAGAAACTTCAAACCACCCACTTCGCCATTCAGAAGGGGTTCTGAGAAGAGGAGCTTCAAATCAGAGAGGTGAGATGAATGTGGTAGATACTTCACAGGAAGCATTAAAAGAAACAGCTGTAGATATATCTGAAGGCACTGCCACCCAAGTTCCATGTCTTGGTTTCTAAAGAGAATGCTGCCCTGAGCTCTTGCCCAGAGTGCAAGTCAGATATCAGCCCTGAATTCAGTGGGAATTAAGAGTCTCACTGCATTGGTGCTGAGCTAAAATCCCTTCCCCAAATTCTTCCAACACCAGCTCCAGTCAACATGCCAGGATGATGCTTGTCAATAGGGCAGCTGAGGCATGACCCCCCATGTCAGAAGTGATATTAGCAAACAGGCCTTTTGGAAATCATTTCGTAGAGTTGTAGTTTCAGACTCTGGGAGGCCAAAATCACTTACACAGTCTACTTCAGATAATCTAATTAAACATTTTTATCAGATTAATTATCCTCTGAACAATAATTATGATTAAGGAGCTGCATACCCATTCTGTAGGGAGAGCCAGCAATAATGAATTAATGTTATTTCTCTAAAGGTCAGTTTTGATGATATTTTGACATGTAGAAATTGTCCAAACACAATCAATACGAAGAAGTTTCTTTGCTACATTGTGACCTCCTGCACCCAGCTAGAGAAGCTTAGCATTTCCCACACATTCCTATGGCTCTGGGGAGATGCTATCAAAGATGGACAAGGACACCCCTGTTCAGGACTTTTGGATTTGCTGCAGGCAGTAGGAGGGTTGGTGTAACTGATCTCTTCCATGGAATAGGAGAGGGAAGGTGCTCTAGAAGACCCAATTTTCCCTACTTTCCCTTTGACACCAGCGTTGGTAAGGTGGTCTCACCACAACAATCCACTCCCCTATGAACCAGCCCTGGTCCATCCTTCCCACACCTCCTGCCACTCGTGCATGGGAGGATGCTGGCAGATGACCAGAAAATAAACTAAAGTTAGAAGGCCATGACTCTTTCTTAACCTGAAACCACACCATGGACCTCACCAGTGATCTACAGACAATGAGCCAAACTACCGTGGCTCTTTACCTGATTATGTAATTTGTGCTGGCCATTCTCCTGATGGACTTCTCCCAAACAAACACACTCCAAAGTTCTCCTCGTAGGCTAATGCATTGCATCCCAGCCAGGGAAGAAATGGATCTCACCCATTCAAGGTTATGCACATTGCGTTTCCTATTTAATTCCCTACATATTGCTTTTAATCAATCTGTAGATTTCTTTTGTCAGTCGTAATTAGAGAGGAACATTTCCTTCTGCAGGGTGTAGTTGTGTAGCATAACGCTTTTCATTAATAGATGAGGGGGCAGAGGAGAGAATGTGGCGATCTTGGGCCTGAACATACGTCCATGAAATGGCAAGCTAATGAGTTAATGTCTGGGTGGGAAAGGGGGGAGCAAGCATGGAGAAAGCCAGAGGGTGGCTGTCTGTGAAATGGATCTCTCTGCTAGCCTCAAGTGCAGTGCTCTGGATACAGCAATTACTGCAAGCTGTTCCACAGGCCAGATAAACAATGAATCAAAGCCAGGATGGCGGTATCAGAACTCATGCATGAGGAAGATGCATTATGGAGCATAGTTTCAATTATTATATTTGCCAGCTCCACTTGTGAATTCGCCAGCTATGATAAATGTTATCATCCTGTTGTTTGCTCTGCATTTCTCAAAGTGAACTAAAAGACAACGCAGCTTGGAACTGTGAATATTAATTAACAATAAAATTGCAGCATTAATCTTTCCCCCCGCTACCCCTCCTTTTATTTTTTCCCAATCTGTTGTGGGTGTTAATGCATGGCAGCACTCCTTACACTGTCAGAAAGCAAGGTGAAGGAGGGCTTTGGGATGTTTATTAATTACAATATTCACAGAAGGAGAGACCAATGAAGGCTGAAGGCTCCAGGGATAGTATTTCCAGCCTAAAATTAGCAGGCAGCTTTGAATGACTGGATTCCACAAAGCATAACACAGATGCATAAATTATACAGGTTAACTGTTGGTTTTAGGTCTTACTGCTTTCCCTTAGGTTTAGGAAAGACTGTTCATGTTGAGCAGTAGTTGGAGGCACTGATAGAGTATCTAGCAGTAAACAGAAAAAAGGTTCACATTCCAGTCTCAGGAAAAGGGTACAAATCAGGACTAATTTCATGGTACTCAAATCAGTTGGCTTCAGAGGAAGGCCCTGCCTACCCAGGCCTTAGACAAGGAGAGAATTTGCTCATGTCTTCCAGCACTTGGGAGTATCAGGAGGAGGAAATAGCATCACTAACATAATATATCCCAGAGACCAGCACTGCTTAGGATGGGCTGGCTGAATAAAATCTTGGTTTCAGTGGAGACAGCAGCAAAAACCTGAGTGGAGAGACAGGAACTCCATGAATCTCCTCATCAGCAGTAATCAGTGGAACACTGGGGTAAGCCTGGACTGAGCAGAGGACAGTCAGTGTCCCAGACTGATTCTACACAGATGAAAGCACAACAGTCCTTCAGCATCACCTCACAGCCATTTCAACTGGAAATAACAGAACTACTCCTGCTGCTGAGATGAATTTTTTTTCCCCCAACTTTGTTTTTGCCTTCCTACTACTTTTTTTGGGTGAAAGTTTCTTTGCCATATTCATTATATGCATCTTAAAGAACTGAAAACTGCATTTTGGCAAGGGGTTTCACCAGTTTTTCATGGTTTTAATTCAGCCTCTGAGCTCAGACTAACTGGCATAAGAGTCCCAGGGCACCTTCCTCCATCTGTAATCAATTTCTCTGTGTCCAATGTCATTATTCCATTTGTTTCAATTTTGGTGAATTTTTATGATAGCCAATCCTTTTTCTACAATTTATCTTGCTGAAGTTCCCAAAATAAAGTTCGATATAAAAGTTAGATGACAGCAGGCTGGTCAGAAAGGCATGATTTTCTTTTTCAGTTCTGCAAGTGTTACACATCTCTGGTTGATGAAAGTAGCAGTGGTGCGCTTCCCATTGTAATTTGTGCAATATTCCAGTCAGTAATAGTGTCTCGTTGAAATATGCATGAAAAAGTCCATAACATTAGTGTAATGGACACACTCCAACACATCTCTCTCATCCAGCTTCCTCATAAAGATTTAAAATGACTGTCTTAATTAGATCTTAATATTAACGGGAATATTACATAAAGCTAAATGAAGACATAAACTTCAGCTGAAAGCTACTTCTACCCAAACCTCTGCCCTCTGGTCTGCACACACCAAACAGCTTTGGAACATTTTCATGCTCCATCTTGGTTCCACTGACTGCTCCTCTTTAAGTTTTTAGCAACAAATCAACCTTTTTTTCCTTAACAAAAGCTTCCAAATCTGTCAGAGAAAACAAGGAATTACCTTGCTTAGGTCAGATTCACAATAATCTTGATTACTACCCTGGCATTTCATTGATTGAAGCACTAGGGAACTAATGAGAAAAAGTACAATACAGTAGATTAACTTGGTCACTTCCCTCTTTTCTTTTTCTTTTTTCTGATTTTTTTAAAAATAATGTCTATTACATCCTAATGAGCTGTTACAGAGAGTTTAAACAGAAGTTTATTGCTGAAGGTCACTGTACATCTTCTCCATTCATTAACAACCAAGAAGCTATTTTGGACTCTTGAACATCCAAACACCCCTTCTAGGGCTGCCCCACTACAGGCACCCCTGTAAAGCAGGTGCATGTGCAAAGTTCTGACAAAGCAGTGCCAGTTACATCAGTCAGGATATTCCTTACACAGTAATGAAGACCAAGTGGAGACTTATGCCTGCATTGTTCTATTAAGTTTCCTCTTGTTTCCATATCACAGCATGCTCAGTCAAAGCTATTTTGGTGCTTCACTGATCAAACTGATTTTTCCCTTTGATGATAATATGAAATATTATAGGATAATAGGGTTGTTATATAATCAAAGTCGACAGCAGGGAGCTAAATTTGTGTTGTTTTGATGAAGAGCACATTAGTGTGACATAAATAGACTAATCTGATTTATTATTATTATTTCTAATGCTTAATAATAGGGAAGGGTAAGGGAAATGAGACTCTGGGGAGTGAGAGTGCATCACAAAGTGATAGCAGACATTAGGATGTCTAGTCATAAGCAGCACCACTACTACCTGCTTCCAGCTGAATTTCAAAAGAGTGAGTAGTGAGCAAGAGAAGTTGTTCTGAAAGGAATAATGTCTTAAGTGGAATAAACCAAATAATGTACCAGCAAAAACATTCTGTGAAAAGCGGTGTTGTAAGAAGGAAACATGTAGGGCAATAAGAAGTCAGAGACAGAACTGACAAAAGCTCAATATCACTGACTGACTTTTCATGTTTTACTGAAAAGCTGGGATTAACCTTGGACTAAAGCTTCCCTTTTGTGGTACTGTCTGTTCCAGTTCCAGACAGCCCAAGCCGTTATTCACACATCAGTCAAGAACCACGAAAATGACTAAAGAGAGAGGCAGATTTTGCCTCGTGTTCTGATGTGCACACATGAGAGTTCTTGTGTCTGGCTGCCCACAGAGCAAAGTCCTGCAAGAGTTTCCCTGCAAAGGAAACATCCTGCCACTTCAGAATACAGGTTGTACAGAACTGTGGGCTCTTCAGCCAGAAAATAAAAGAAATAAATGTGTTTGAAAATCCCAAGGAATGCAGATACATTCAAGCAAAACACTTCCCCACATACACACCCATTATAGCTTTTAGATTTAAAAGTATGGCTACAGACACCTACTCTGGCTCCTTCATATCAACATACACAGATTTCTTCAACTACATCTACAAACTTCAACTAAGCTAAAGCAGAGCTATTATAAAGCCATTGAATTTTAATACAAAGACTCTAAGTGGCAGTTAACCCATGATGTGCTGAGGTAAGTTTCTCCCCCTGTTAAATACCCCGTGTATTAAAATTTACTCTTCATTTATGGTTTCAGAGATTTAGTAACAAATTTCAGAAGATTTAGTAACAAATCAGCTAGAGTATGTAAAGTTTTCAACTTCTCCAGTTCCACATGTTTTATGGGACATTTAAAGACAATTTTTATATGAAGCAGAAATAATTCTTTTCTTAAAGGAAGAGAGAAAAAAAATTGAAGCAATGTTTTATACGATGCAACTGCTTTTTTCTTTTTAAAGTTTTTGCTAAAAGTCCTGTTACCAAAATTCTCCTTTGCTAGGCACAGAATTCCACTAGAATTCTGCAAAACCCCAAATTTTTCCTGCTTCTCTCCAGTGTCAAATACACCCACCAGCTGTACATGATATAGAGGTGCATATTCCAGGCATAATTTTTCTTATCACCAAAGCAGGAAAAGAGACATACATTTATTTTTACTTCTGGGATAACACAAGCAAAGATGAAAAAAGTGAATTTGGAGAGCACCATGAACCCTATGGGCTGTCAGGGGAAGCAGCTTCTAGGTGTCAAACACTGAGGTGGTTTAACACATCCTGGAACTGCTTTTTTAGGTATTCTTGCTTTGATCCTTCTGCCATCAGTGTTTGCCCTGGGACGTGGCACCGGCAGCACAGCATTGATGCACCCAGCATGCCCCACACATTACTCTGAAAAAGTCCAGCCTCATCCATCCTCATTAAGAATCCTGTTAGTTCTTCACTAATCTTAATGGAGGATTTCATGCCACAGCAATTTCTACACCCAAAGGAAGCTGCATAAGGGAGTCAAAGTCATGGATAACTTGCTTGTCATTTACTTATTGAAAGGCAGATGTGGAGAACATGAGCATATTTGATAGTTAATAATTTAAAGCCAAGGAGAAGACAACAGAGGAGGAATGACACTCCTTCTCTCTCCCTATTAATGCTCTTTATAGATGCCTCTTTGAGAGGGTATCAATATCCATCAGCACACAGAGCTCAGAGCTGGGCACACACCATCTAGTTTTAAGGGTAAAAAAAGGATTATTGCTTTTACACTGAGAGCACAAAATGGTAGAATCAGCAGGAGGTGGTTAGTGCCAAAAAGAAATGGGTTTTGTATGGCAAATTAGCACGGAAAGTGATTTAATCAGAGACAAAGGTGCAGGTTCATAAAACTCCCAGTCCTACCCTTGTAAAATCAAAAGATAAATCTCCAAAAGCACGAAATCCCACATAATCACTGAAAATTCCTATTCTCTTAAAAGGGAGCTGGATTAGGCCTCTAATTCAGTTCTGTAAAATCTGTTTGGTCCAGATGAACAACTGAGAGAGGGACAATGTCCAAGGAACAACTCTATGACATGATCTTAACATCCTCCTCTACAACTCGCCAACACAACTGCTCCCACTGTTACCCTCCAAACACTGGAGTAAAGCTATTTTTGCCCGTTACTGCTAAATGCATTTTGCCTTTGCCTAGCAGAAAAAGCAATATCACATCTAATCTCACAAGTTCCCAGTGAGCCAAACACAAGATACTGTCCCTTGAATTCTTCCTGAGACCAACAAAGGCTTTCCATTATTTACAAATCAAAAGCATTTAGAGACAATCATCTTTATTTTTTTATTTAAAACAAGGAATGCCCTGTCACTATTATATAAGAAAAAATATACATCCTCCTATTTATACCCATCTTAACCAAGCATTCCNCAACAATTCTCCCAATTCACCTTAGAAATTCTGCTTGCAAATTGTTAGAACAGTGGAAAATTATAAAATTAAATATAGTTAAATTAATATGATTATTTGCTTTTGATTATTAATTCCATTGCTAGTTTTCTTGTGTTTTTATTATGCATACCAGTTTTACAAAGTGCATGCTTTTTTTTTTTTTAATTTTGAACTGGCAAGCTAAAACGATCCATCTTCTCCTGCCTTTTTTTTAATGTTAATACAATCTAAAATCTAGCATTAAAAAATTTACCATGATACACCTGGTATATTGACTGCTTATGGCGCATGCTCGTCTTGGAAAAAAAAAAAACCCAAAACGAATTGGCTCCCCTCCCACCCTCCCCGTTCCTTTTGGAAGCAATCTAAAAAAGCAGGCTGGAACACAATTGCTTCAAGGGCAAAAGAAAAAATAATACCTGATGCTTTGATTTTTGTCACATGGCACTGGTTGTGGAACTGCACGCGCACAAACACGCACACGCACCCGGCACTCACACAGGCACACGCACACACACTACAACCTGCTCGTGAGGAAAAAAGTTTGTTAGGTCAGGAGTGCCAGTGGCACATGAAGGCTCCCAGCTGTGTGTGCAACTTTGGATTTGGTACCCACTTCACGTCACCTTGAATCCTCTGACATCCACCGAGGGGGTAATGTAAGGCATACTTTGCTGGAACAGTAATAATCCATGCTTCATGCTCAAGAGCTGAGTCTCAGAGGAGGACTGGCTTGCTCTGCTCCCTTTGGCCTCGCTCCGTCTCACTCAAGGAACAAAAAACCCGAAACAACAAAGAACTGGGAAAAACAAGGAAAGCAAAATAAGACAAATCCCTTTAAATGGACTTTCGCCGTTTCATCAGCCTGTGGTTATCTGTAAAGCTGTGCAACCCAGGTGAGATGGAGCTGACAGGAGATGGGAAAAGGCTGTTTTTTAATGTGCTTGGTGAGATCTCCTCTATCTTGTAAGAGATGGAGTGAAAGTACTGGGGGTTCAGCTTCGAGCTGAACGAATTTTGGTGGGACACCACCCGGCTGGTGTACTCGTGGGACCTGTAACACATGCAGGAACAAACTGACTGAAGGTCTGTTACTTCGGCCTTGTACCGTGGCCGACCGTGCTGGGAGTCCTCTTGGATGTGGATAATCATGCTGTTGCGGTTCCCTGCCAGGGACGCCCGTTCCTCGGCATCCCGCCTCTCGTCCTCACTGTTCATGGTCAAGAACCTGAGAACAACCAGATTTAGAAATGCCCCAATGACTGTCAACCCCACTAGAATGTACATAAAGCTAAAAGCCACGTAGAGAGGCTTCTTTTGAAGGGCCCCTTTGGTCTGCAGGGCCACATAGTCTCCAAACCCTATCGTAGTCAATGTTATAAAGCAGTAATAGTAAGCATGGAAAAAGCTCCATTCCTCGTACTGGGAAAAGGCTGCTGCTCCAATGCAGAGTGTCCCCATGCAGGAGAAGAAACCCACAGTGACCATGTTTTCCATGGAGACCTCGGTGCTCCTCATGCCACAGCACTTTTTGATGCGTTTCAAGAGGTACTTGACGAAGGTGTTCATGCGCTCGCCCAGGCTCTGGAACATGACGAGTGTCAGTGGGATCCCCAGGACCGCGTAGAACATGCAAAAGGCCTTCCCCGCGTCCGTCCCTGGGGCAGCATGTCCGTAACCTGGGAAGGGGGATGGAAATACAGGACAGTCAGCAGGGCACGTGATGGCCACGGTTCCCCTGTCATGCAAGCCATGCAAATCGCTTTGGTGCCACAGCCAGGTCCAAAGCTGCAGGGACACTGCAGTCCCACCATCTTCCCGCGTCTCCTCACCCACAGCCTGTGTCTGAAGCAGATAAGGCAAAGAACAGCAAAGCTGTTCGCACAGGAGTGGGAAACATGAAAGAATGGGCAACCCATTCTACCTCAAACAATGCTGAGTCTCCTAAACAAGGTTATATCGCATTAATTAAGTGAAGAAATTTCATGTCTGTCCAGTGTCACATGCAACAGTGGAAACTTTGGAAATAGACAGACTTCCCCACAATGTTTCTGACAGTAGCTGCTGTTGCCCTGTCCCAAAACCAGAGTATAGTGATGGCATCCAAATTCTGAGTCTGCTGACAGCATGGAGTTAACAACATCCAGATCCACCAGCCAAAGAAATTCCTTTTTAAACTCTTCCATATTGAATAAGCCTTTCTCCTAAACAATTTATGAAAGTCACTCATTACTGGAACATCATAGGAATTGAGGGATTTAATGCCTGTTCTATCTTTACCTACTGGAAGAATAAACAACTTACCAGCTTGTGCCATAATTTTACAGCTTTGACTGTTAGTATGGCAAAGGCAATTTCATCAGGATGTTAAACTAATCCAGGACAGAGGATGTACCACATTTCACAGCACAGTTTTCAGATGGTAAAATCATGCCTAAGCCTTTATTCTAAATCAAACCATAAGCAGGGGGCTATTTTGATATTATAATTACACCATTTCACATTACATTGCTTTAAAAATCTACATTTGTTACAGCTGAGGTTTTAAGGGACTGTATTGAAGTCTCCAAAATGGAATGGCTGGTACACACTTGGCCATGGTGTGCATTCACCATGTGGGTACCACAATTTAGAGACCTTTTAAAGTCAATGAGTAGAAATATGTGCTTCACAAGGGCAGTTCCTGTTGTGTACACAGAGGTGTCTAAAATAGGTCAGTGAGTTATTCTCAGGAGACAACTATTTCTCTATAATTATTATAATAGAAATATTGGGGCAGAACTCAGTTCAAGATTAATATACCTACATTTATGTATTTGCATGTGTTCTATGTGTCCAAACTCCCATTATAGTCAACAAAGATTCAAAGAAAACGGGCAGTAGTGAGTTATTTAACTGACCATCCCAAGTCTGGCAAGATGAAATGACAGTTCTGACTGTTCATTGATCACGTTCATTAGGTCCCCATTAGACTGACTAGACATCTGTTGTCTGCAGAAGAATTTAGACACCCACAGCACTGGCAGACAACTATCTGTAAACAGCCAAATGAGGATACCCTAATCATGATAGTCACCTTGAGTGACTGTCTCCAGTGCAGGTGCCTGCACTGTAGATATTGAGGATTTCAATCAGTTTTCCAGAAAGAGTCATCTAGCTTCACACAAGAACCCCTGATATATCAGGATACCACAGACAGCTGGCAGATAAAACACAGGACATTCAGCAGACCCACGCTCTTACAGATCTGAAGCTGGAGGACAGATCAGACCTGAGATACCACTGAGGCAGGACCTCTGAGGAGCCCTGCCCATCACCTTTAGACTCAGGTCATGGACCTGCTGCTCTGAATTTGTCTAATCCTTTTTTGAAACTGTTGACACTGCACACTTCCTCAATGTCCTGTGGCAGCAAATTCCAGAAGTTCACTATCTGCTATATAAAAAAGACACATTTTACTTTCAAGGGTATCTCCTTGTTTCAGCTAGAACACCTTAGCTACAGTGTTGAAGTTCTAAATCTTCCTTATCTACCACCTTCATGTTTTCAGCTAAACTCAGCTTTATCTCTGCTCTCAATTTTTTCTTGTCTAAATGGAAGCCACAGCCTTTTTTACTCATATAACAGAAGTCACATTTCCTTGATCATTTCCATGTCCTTCTCCGGACCTTCTGTAGCTCTGCCACACCAGTGTTGGGGTGCAGAAACCAGAACTCTGCCTTCCCCTCAGGATGGGGCACATCTCCATCTTCACTTTTACTAGAACTAAAATATGAACACCAGGCAACCTTCAAAATCTAAAGCAAGAGTGGGCAAGGAAAATAAAACAAAAAAAACAGCAAGAATCCCCTTCAAAAAGCAACAGGTTTATTATTATGTCAGTTAGTAGCTGTTGACGGATGGGATGTTAGAACCACTTTACAAAAGAAGCACAAAACTCAAAATAGGAGGTTTTTTCCAGGTTACAAAGGAAAGAGATTCACCTGTTGTATTGAGCCAGGTAGTCTGTTCATCATAAAAAGCAGTTTCCAAATTACCTAGAAAGGGAAGTGTCTTCACCAGATTGATGCTGGGTTAGTTCCACCTGACTGTCCCTCAATAAAGGCTATAATTGCCTCTCATTACTAAGATAAGCTTTAGAACTACAGGGGTGTTAATTAAACCAGGGACATCTTCCCATTTTATAGCTTTAGTTACAGATGATAAAGAGAAGCAAAGCTTCAGAAAATGTGATTTTCCAGATGGTTGCAGAGATGGCAGTTGGTGGAAACAACTTTTACTTTGGGTTCTAAAAAAAATATTTGGGGTGAAAAAAGGTTTCTTTGGATCTCACGATATCCTTCTCATTAAAGATATCCCCAGAAACAGTTGGGGGGGATATCTTTAATATAAAACATTAATATTATGTGCTTACACACTATCTCACAGTTGAATTTCTGAGATTTGCCACAGACTTTGTAATTATATATCCCATAAGATAGGAACATATCCATATCCCTGTTTTACAGACAGGGAAGCAGAGACACCAGCAGGCTTTAATTTTTCCCCTGTTCACATAGGTAGATAGTACATTCAGAAATTCTGACTTCTATCCTGCCCCAAGTTATACCCACATTCCAAAAATGTCAGATAAATAACTCTTACTGTATTTGCACCATGAATCTGGGGTAAAGAAAGCACTTTATTAATCAAGCTGGAATAAGATTTTTCAAATAGGTCAATGTATAAGGGATCAGTCACATATTTATCCTATACAACATGGCTTCAAGGAACACCTTAGCCAATGCCATAAACACTGTGAAATGAGGGGTTTTGAGAGACCAAAGACAGACTTAACTCCCTATTACTTAAGCATGGCAGAATCTATCCAGCAATATACAGAGTAATGCATGGAAAGCAAACTGCAGCAGTGCATGCTCTCTAAAATTCAGTATTTTTCAAATCTAAAATAAACCACGGTCTTCTTAACATCAGAGACTGCCTCTGGGAGAAAGGGAAAGGTGAATAATTGCCTGAGGAAGAGGGGCACAAAGGATCATTAATGCTGGGAAAGCACACAGGTCACAGAGTCAGTCTCCAAGTAGCTGGGTTTTACTTGCATCAAGTAAAGGCAGAAGTAGAAGCAACTGCCTTGGCAGCAGATTTCAGCTACCAAAATTCTTCCTGATTTCCTCTACACGAATGTCACTACCCTTTATCAGAGTATAAAGAGATGACTTTGTGTCACCCATAAGAAACACAAGGCTTAAAGAGAAATGGAAAGGTTAATCATGACATCAGGATGTCTCTCTCTTCTGTGGTGAAGAAGAAAGATTGAACAGAAGACCTCAGTACTGGATACAGGAAATGCATCCCTTAACAAGCCACAGAGCCAAGATAACAGTGAGAAAGGCATAGATGGAGCTTAACACTGGACCACACCTAAGTGAACACTGCTGACCCTACTCTAGTATAGTAACTGGTTTGCTGTGGTCCCACAACACAGCAATGTCACCACAGCAGGCAGTTTTGCCTGATGTTTAATGAGATATCATTTGAATGATGGAGGAAAGTCTAAATAACTCTCACCCTGATTGGAAGCAATGTCATTAGTACTCTCCCTCACTTTCATAACCCCTCCCAGCTGCTTAGGCTTTCAAGACAGAGCTCCTCTGGGCTGGCACCAAGATGGATAGCTAGGCACAAAGAAATGCCACGTTTCAGTGTTGCTCCAATTCTGGACCATCAAGCACCAATACACCACAAAATCCATCTCCTCCCAGTCATGGAACAGCTGGGCTACAGACACCAAGCAGAACTGCAGGAAGGTGTAGGTAAAGGAAGAAAAGAATCACACTGTAAGGGCTGGCACCAAATCAGTACTCTGTTGGGGTCTTCTCTGCCTTTGGTTTTTCCGGGCCTTGTCCATTCTCTGATGAAAAACTCTCAAAGAATATGTGCACCTACATGTAATTCTAGAAGAAAAAAGGAATTCTATTTTCTTGTTTACCAGAGTGTAGCTATGAAGGTCTGAGGAAAACCTACTTAGAGCCTTCTTCAAAGCTTGTTTCTTTTTGGTGCCTTTCAGATGAGACACAGAGAGAAACTACTCATTACAATCTCTCTGAGGTCCAGCTGGGGACAACCCCAGTATTTTTCTCTGGGTTGTAAAGAGACACTGTGCTGGGGTACCAGCCCACAACCAGAATGTGCAGAGGAACTCTGAGCACAGCTACCCTGAATCCAACAGTGACCACAAGCAGATGGCTGAGGAAGAGCATAGGAATGCTATAATTACATGTGAGTTTCCCCCCAAGAATTCACATACTCAGCTTCATAATTTGGTGCTCAGGGATTTGCTAAGCCTGTTTTTGCTGGGTTTAGTAACACACAATGGATTTCTCTTCCATGAGCTTGGGCATTGTCCCTTCAATGTGTCTGAACTTTCTGCAGCTGCAACATCCTGTGGCAAGAAGGTTCATAGATCAACCATGTGTTCTCTAAAAAAATTGCCATTGCTCCTTTACTTCCCTTTCATTACTATCATCTGATGGTAATGGCATCTCCTTTTTGGAAGAGATCAGGAACAGTCATTCCCAATTCCCCTTCTTTGTGTAAATCATGATTTTATAGACCTTTTATCAACAAAAATGCCATGTTGCATTCAGGCCCCAAGCAAGTATCTCTGGCACTCTGCAGCCTCATGTGGACAGAGCAGCTTGCTTACATCCACATCAATGATTTTTGCACCACACTCAGCTGCAGGGTACAGACAGGTCAGTAACATCTGCCTCCTCCTCCAACACAAATTCCCTGGCATAACGCTTTGCTGCTGGGGCAGAAAGGGTCTTAAACAAATTCATGCTGTTGCAATGATACAGACCGCCTGGAATAAGTAAATCCATAAGAAAAAGAAAACGTTATGGGAAAAAAATCCTGAATATATTCAGTGTGTTGCATCTACATGGTAGCCATCTCCAACACTGCAAGGTGGTATCTACTCTAGCAAACTAAACTGGGCTCAAGTTCTGCCAGGGGAGCTTTAGGTTAGATATTAGGAAAAAAAAATCATGAAAAGGAATGTAAATCACTAGAACAGATTGCCCAGGAAAGCAGTGGAGTGTTCAAAATACATGTGAATGTGGCACTTGAGCATATTGTGTAATGGTGGGCATGGTGTTGGTGCTGGGTTGACTGTTGGACTAGATAATCTTAAGTGTCTTTTTCCAACCTTAATGATTCTGTGATTCTGAGGATGAATTCCACCACCAGCCCATGATGTCCACACACTGTCATCAGCCCAGNATCTCCTTTTTGGAAGAGATCAGGAACAGTCATTCCCAATTCCCCTTCTTTGTGTAAATCATGATTTTATAGACCTTCTATCAACACAAATGCCATGTTGCATTCAGGCCCCAAGCAAGTATCTCTGGCACTCTGCAGCCTCATGTGGACAGAGCAGCTTGCTTACATCCACATCAATGATTTTTGCACCACACTCAGCTGCAGGGTACAGACAGGTCAGTAACATCTGCCTCCTCCTCCAACACAAATTCCCTGGCATAACGCTTTGCTGCTGGGGCAGAAAGGGTCTTAAACAAATTCATGCTGTTGCAATGATACAGACCGCCTGGAATAAGTAAATCCATAAGAAAAAGAAAACGTTATGGGAAAAAAATCCTGAATATATTCAGTGTGTTGCATCTACATGGTAGCCATCTCCAACACTGCAAGGTGGTATCTACTCTAGCAAACTAAACTGGCCTCAAGTTCTGCCAGGGGAGCTTTAGGTTAGATATTAGGAAAAAAAATCATGAAAAGGAATGTAAATCACTAGAACAGATTGCCCAGGAAAGCAGTGGAGTGTTCAAAATACATGTGAATGTGGCACTTGAGCATATTGTGTAATGGTGGGCATGGTGTTGGTGCTGGGTTGACTGTTGGACTAGATAATCTTAAGTGTCTTTTTCCAACCTTAATGATTCTGTGATTCTGAGGATGAATTCCACCACCAGCCCATGATGTCCACACTCTGTCATCAGCCCAGCCCATCATGGCTTCATCCTGGAATAACCAACACTGTCCTAGGCAAAGTCCATGCCTGGTCCTCACGTGGAGGTTAACACTGGCCAGGGACCACTGCAGCTAAGCACCCTCCTGGGGCAGTACTTGTGTTTATCTATTACTGGCATTCAATGTGCCATCTCTCTTGGCCTCTGTGTCCTACAAAACACAGGTCCTGCTTCACTTAATAGCACAGATAGAGCCTGCATGGGTTTTCTGAGTGGTTTTTTACGCTGGAGTCTGTCAGAGATTAACAGAGGTTTGTCTCTAGATGTGCATTGGTACCAGGCCAAGTACACAGCCAGTGTTAAAAAATAAAAACCAACTGTGGCAGTGGTGAGTTAGCTACAGGTCGTGCTCAGGCCAGAGTGTATCTGCAGAGCAGCTAAGCCTCATTGACATTTGCATTCAATGTACAACAAGTCTTAGATGTCTTGAATCTCAAAGCAATGCTCTACATTATTCATGAGGGATGCTGCATTTCTCTTAGGAGGAGGTTTCTCCCCTCATTCATGGACACATCATTCATCCCCGAGATTGGCATTTGGGCCAGGCTGTCTCTGACAACAGTCTCTGGACAGGAATTAACTTCTCCATCCGTGTGACTCAAACCCTTCTTACTCATGCTGGCAGCAGCCCAGGCCAGGAGATAATGAAGAGAGGATAATGGCACCTGTTCTTCAGACAGGCAAGCGTAATTCAGATTAAAACATCTTCCTGATGTCACACACTTCACTTCAGAAGTTCATCTACGTCAGAGAAACTGCCACAAGGATCATGCAGCCTCTCTGCTGGATTTGCTGCTGGTGCTTACAGCTTTCAGCAGGGAGAAGAAACAACGTGGTCTTTGTGGTGCAGATGAAAGAGGTTTTCAGGAGGGATCAGGGAGATATTTCATCTAACTAACTGGTAGTAACTCATTTACCAGGACAAAGACTTTCTCCTGTAAGGTAATCAAGAGCTGCTGTTACCTGGATGATAGCTGCTGTGTATCGACACCACCCTCCTGGCACATGGGCACTGCTGACTGCTCCCTCTTCTCTCTCCCACCTATCTGGCCTCTCCCTGAATCCTGCTGCCTTTCTCCTCAAACATCTCCACGACCTCTTTTTTTTTCTTTTATTCCCTTGTCAGTTGATTTCACTGTAGACTTCAGCTCAACAATCTCTCTTAGTTTTGCAAATCCCCTTCCATCCTCAAAGATATCCTCCCCTTCCATGCTCAAAAGACAGTCTCTAATGTCAGGACAAAGCATGGCACATGTCTCCCTACAGGAACACACAGCAATATGTGATAATATCATCTCCTGTCGTGAAGACAGGGAGAAGAAAAAGAATCTGACATGCCCAGATGCAACATCAAATCCTAAATCCCTCGACAAGCTTGGCATGGCCTCTCATCCTGGCTCATCCCTGGTCTGTTGCAACTGCTTCCATGTCCTAGCTTGGAAATAAGGTCATGCCACCTTGGAAATTGCACCCACTGCTTTGTTTTATATCAAACCTGCAGAAGATCTCCTATTCTGGGTGGGAGGGATGCAACAGGCTTCCATGGATTTTTTCTCCCCACCACAAGCACAGACTTCTTTTCTTTTTGATCTTGAAATAAATTTCCCAGATGTTCAGGGAAAACAGCTTCAAAAGCAGCTCTGATGGGAGAGGCAGGCACAGCAACATGCAGCAAGGAAATGAGGAGGAAAAGGAAGAAGTGGTTTCTCTCTGTGATCTCTGGGATCTGCTGAGCAGCAGGTGAAGACACAGCCAAAGCCAGTCTTGCAGGTGGAAGGCCACCCATGCACATCATCAGTCAGGACAGACAAGTGTTGGGTCTCAGGAATTGCCTCTGCAGCAGTGGTTCCTGTAAGCTCACCAGGGATGCTCAATCTACTGCCTGTCAGCACAGCCAGCAGCAGAGCTGAAGGACTCATCCAAAACTGATGAGACTGATAACTACTGCTGCCACTCATTCCTCTGCCACATTTCCTCACTCCCTCTACTCTTCTGGTTTGCAGCCATCCCACATTATCTCCTTCCTTATGGAACCTGAACCTTCCGCTCTGGAGCATTACTGACAGCAATGTCTTCCCATAGCTTCTCTTCCAGCCACATCAAGTTGCAGTAAATACTGGCCTGGTAAATGCTCTGCATCACCCAAACTGCCTGTTGGCATCAATTCCCACCCCTGACCATTATCAGATGTGGCTAAACCATGTCCCATTGAAAGATTCAACCACAGGAAAAGTACCGAGAGTGCTTGGACAACTGCTTAAGAACACAGCCCTGAATTCTTACAGCCTTGCTGGAGCAAGAACTGAGGCCATCAGCTGTGGCAGCATTCTGGGTAGTCCTCTTGTGGGTGACACTTGGGAAGACAATTATGTTTCTCACACTATCTGGCATTATAGGGATCCAAAGGCAGCAATGTAGTGAAACACAGCCATGCTCACGTCTGATTCAGGGTAGGACTTAGGACTTCAGGTTTGGCTGGTTTCAACTGGGGATCACATGCAGTACAGTCAGATGTTACCTGTAAGAAGTTGACCCTCTTGAAGAGATTTCCTTTGGATTCTCAGAGGGTCAAGGCAAATAATGCAAGGCTCTCAGTAAGGTCAGGTTCATGAGACACATTGGAGAATTGTGTTTCAGAGGTTCTCAGACTGCTTAGACTGCACTTTCCTCCTCCTCTCCTGCCTGGATTCCCCCACTAGAATGTACAAGGGATGGCCTCTCCTTTTCCCTGCTGGATGCCTCCCTGGGGAGGTGAGGACACAGATCTGTCCAGTTCATTGGGGCAGAGCAGTTATTCAGCACTCCTCCTGTCAGAGGCTTGTGCCCAGGTAGTTTCAGCACTATCCCAGGTGGAGAGACCTAGGGGCTTCTTTGCTTCCCCTGGAAAAGATCTTGTATTCCTCCTGGACTTTGACCCCAGCAGGACACAGCTCCTCTGTTTTGAGACCTACTGTTTCTGCATAATGTGAAAACATAGATTTGGTCACATTTGGCCCTTTCAAATACCCACTGGTTTATGGCAGTGAGGAACAGGTTTATGAGTTTAAACGAAGGCATAAAAAACTTTCCTTTTCCTAATTAGTTCTGTGTTTTTCTCATTTCTTGGTAAGGATGAACCATCTATATCCGTATCTGTGCCCATCTGTTTTCCCTCCACAATAACTTTGAAGCTGCTCACCAATTTCCACCACTTAGGAGAAACTGTAATGTGAACTTGATAGTGATCTGTTCTGCTGGGCCTGCCATCTGGCCAATATGTGAATACACATAAAAGGGCCTAAAAATCAACACACACAGAGTCACAGGCTCAGCTGCAGCTGGCATCAGCTCCTTCTCTGGCCAGTTACTGGAAAGAAACAGGAGCTGGAGGTCCTGCAAGGTGGGGTGAGGTGTAGTGGCATGGGACAGAACTGTAGGAATGTCTTCATTGCCTTATAAAACAGCCTGTGGTGGACTATCTATCTGCCTGCAAGGATGAAGATACAAATCAGGGTTCAAGAGAACTGAGGATGTTTGTGAGTTCACAGGAAACCAGGCTTGACTACCACTGCTCCTCAGGGAACATACTGTTTCTAGCAAAAGACAAAATTTGAAAAATATTGCTTTAAAAAAAACCAAAACATTTGAGACTTCTGTATTTGCTTGTGTCTGTTACTTTTTTTTCTTTTGAATGTGAATCTTTCCCATGTTTTTTCTGTTTAAAATTTACACTATAAGGGGTTTACTAAAAAAGTAAATGAGGAAAAATGAAAAACTTCAAATGTCCCCATGAAATCACAATCTTTGTGCTCATCTATCTAATACAGAAGATCTGATTATCTCAAACCTCCTCTTGTTGAACTTAGCCTCTACTTTTACGGCTTAGATAGGAGATGTCTGCAGTCCCTGGCAATTCTTTTGAATAAGATAAAAGAGAAGCTGAGGTAATTTCCACCTGGTTTACCACCTCCCAATAAATCAAAGATGCCAACACTCACCAGTTCATTTTGTACAGATAGAACAGTATCTGAGCTCATCCCTATAATTTCCTTTGCTTCAGAAAGAGAGGAGAGGTTCCTCTCCAGCTCTGTGAGGAAACAACCATTTAAACAGCAGTGATTCTGGTATACCAGATTTGTGCCTGGTGCTCCATTCCTGACTCCTCCCAAAACCATCAGCAGCTCTGTGCTGGGTTTCCAGCTGGGCAGCAGTCGACAGTTGACTTCTGAGTCAATATTTTCCCATGAGCTCTATTTTTGACTGTCCCTGCACTCTTTTCCTCCCCTTCCTCTTCTCTGCTTGGTTCTCTGAATCAATCAGAGGACTGACCTGAGGCCCACATCATATCTAGTCCCAAGACAAATCATGCCCAGAACAAGTTCTCAATCTGAAGAGAATCATCCCAACCACTAGGAAAAGACTCTATCAGGTCATGTTATCCATTCCCACAGGATGGCATGTGATTGTTCCTTACAATATATTCTCCAGGGCTTTGTCCAGTTTTGTTTAAATGATTGAAATAACAGGGTTTCTGCTCTCTCCCTTAGGAAACTGTTGCCCTGTCCAGTAGATCCAGCTATTAGGAAGTTCTTTTTTTGATACACAGCCTGTATTTTTCTTGTTCTATGCTGCCTTTTATCACACTGTTCTTTGTAGCCCTCAATCTAACATCCCCCATGTCTCTCCATCACTGCTCACCCCTTTATACTTCTTGGAGGTAGTCACAGCTTCAAACCTTAGTTAACATTAGTTATAAACAGAGCTCTTGGAGGCAGAGTCCTGCAGCAAGGAAGACAAGAGGCATTTTATGACACATACATATGTACATATATGTGTAATTATACAATTCAGATTTTGCCTCTTTAGAAGCAGCTCCTTATATGATCACTTTTATTGTACTTGTCTGAGAACACTCTTGCTCTTCAAAAACTTTCAGGATCTTTGCTAGAGCTGTGCACAGCCCTTCTAGCTGCAGGACCATGGTATCAGGGTTATCAGCTCCCTGGACTGTAAAATATTATCCTTTTTGCATATGTAGGTCTGACTGACCACCGTTATAACATTATGTCCTCACTGTATAGCAAACTTTTCCTGATGCTGTCATTTCCTTACATCACAAAGGCTCTTTCTACTCCATGGATGTGATTGCAAGAAGCATTTTTTCCTTAATCACCTGTATAAACTCACTTCTTGGGCAATTTTAGTAGTTGTCTGTAACTGATTTTTGTTGCTCACAGTTTATTGGCAATGATCTGAGTCCTCTCCTTAAGGGGGGAAGATGAAGGACTCATCACCTGCAGAGCTGGCAGGATGATCCAAACAGTATTCTCAGGGATCAGGGGGAAATACATCAGCAAGAAGTACAGGGGCTCATGTCTTAACAAAAGACCAAAAATTAATGGGTTTCTTCTATGCTGTGATGACAAAAAAGGAGCACAAGAAACTTCTGATTCCACTTTATTCACAGAGTTAGTTCTTTGCAAACCACCAGGTCTGAGTCTGCACAGGGTTAATGGGATCCTGCTCTCAGCTCTCAGTCTGGCACTGCCAGGGCTCAGGAAGCTGCACCTCAACAAAACCCCTGTTAAACAAATATTACCAAAGGCCAGCACGGAGCAGAGTGACTGAGATCATTAATGACGTAGCACCCACGTCCTCTGAAGCTGTGATGCCACCGTCCAGTGCAGTTCACAGAGTAATGTTCATAAATCCGTGTGACACCAAATGCTGCCAGGGCTGGGCTGGTAAAACACAGCACACCCAGCAAGAGACACAGGGTGACACTCAGGGAAGTGGTTCAGATGTTTGCACTGAAGCAATCACATTTTTCCTTCTACAACTTTCCCCTTCATGCAACTAAGAGACACACAAGAGCACAGACAACTTGCCGCGAGTTCGCTCATGTATCTGTTTCAATTTTGTGCTGTTTCTACTGCAGATTTTTCCCATGTGGACGATAAAAAAAGGGTATTTCTCCAACTTTAAAAAAATATTAATAGGTCCATGGTATTTTAAGCAGATTGTCCTTTCTGCTGTTGAGAAACCAGGACTTTCCCCATCCTAAAGGGCAGATAAAGGAAGGGTTAGTTATTCCCACTGTGCTTAAGTTCAATCCCTGCTAGAAAAACATGTCAGCAAATCAATTTAGAGGCACAACTTTGATTAAAACAGAGAAAGCTCTGATGTAGACAAAGTTATACAGATACAAAATCACTTCTTCCATGGAAGTCTCTGTGTCAGCAGGTGAGCAGTCAAGTTTGGAGGAACCAAAAATTCCTCTTCCCTCTCCTTTGCTTGTGATTGTCTGTCCCTTAATGACCACAAAAAAGAAATTATCCAGAATGACACAAGTATTCCTGCTTCTAGAACTTTGCAATCACGGACTTCTTTACATCAGTTACAGCCTTTATTGTACCCTTCTCTGAAGAAAAGCATCTCCAAACATGTCTTCTGAATCTGGCTGGCTGCAGTTTTGGCCAAGGTTATTTTCCCTGCAGACACTCTAATTTTGCAGCAGCTTTATTAACTGAAACCTGGCTTCAGTGACCTAACACCAAAAGTCAGTGGAATCTGTCATCATTTCCCCCATTACATCACATATAGGCAGAGCAGTAATTCAATTGGACTTACAGATAGATTTCATTGAATGGGGTACACAGATTTCATTAAAAATGAGGAAAAAAATAATGCTTAAATGCTTTGGGTTTAGTTTATTTTACCAATGTACATGGTTTCTATTTCTCTTGCTCTTATTCCCCCCCAAATAACCCTTATGCTTGAAAATACAAGCAAAGAGAGATGCCTCAATGATCCTCTACAAATTTTAAAGTGTGTTCTGCCAATTGTCTTTGAAACATTGAAATAATTCAATCAAAACTTCTGTGAAGGAAGAAATTCAATTCTGATTGAGAAAGCATTTTTTGAAGCTGAAACCAAGAAAGTTAATGGAAATATATTGCCCAAGGTACTGTCCTGTCCAGCTTTCCACTGAGCCAGTACTAACTTTGAGGCACATCTGTCCTTGTACTTTGAAGACAGAAGAGCTGAGCTAAAACATGAAGGTCGAAGTTTTGCAACGTTGTTCAGGTTTGGCTATGGGAAGATTTGCTGGAATTGCAGTATCAGGATAATTACACCAGCCTAACTCACTGGGTTGGCACTTTCAAATGAAGCCACCTCATACATTTTTCTGAGAGCAACTTTGATCTCACAGAGGCAAGGACACACCAGGAGCGTAGAGACCCTGGTACCTTTCCCCAACAAGACCAAGCCAGAGGCATTTCTCATGGCATCCTGTTCCAGCAGTCAGAAACTGCCCAAGGACAGTCAGGAAATTGAGCCTAAGAGATATTAAGCCCAGAACTTGAACTCATGTGCATTGAAAATCTCCTTCCTAAAAAGACAGAGGTACATCTCAGTCAGAGCTTCCATCTCCACTAATCAAGCTGAAAGGCTCTTCCTAAACTCAGTGCTCTTACAGCTAAAAGTTTTCCTGTTTTCAATCCAAACTTGCTCAAAGTATGATTCTTCTCATGGAAGTTCTTAGCTCAAACAGCAACCCACCTAGTTCACCTTTCCTACAGATTAATAAAGATCAGCCATAGCTCACCAGCCTGGTTGGTTGGTTTGTTTGTTTGTTTGTTTGTTCCCTAGGAGGAATAAAGCAGTCACAGCTAGTCTGTTGCATTAGACAGGGTCACTTTGACAACATTTTGCACCTTTCCAGCTTGAATTCAATTTTCTTGTACATCAACAACCCAAATTTAGATACAGAGCCGAAGAAATTCAATGCTGCATTTGTACAGACTTCGAATCGTATTTCAGACAACTTTAGACAGCTCTTGTATACAGCACTGACACAAAACCTGAAATGAAGTACTGCATCTCAAACCTACCTGTCCTTGGTCTGTAGCTAAAAATCCATAGGATCTTATTTTGTCTTACACTGATGAAAATAGAGTAATTTTTCTTGGTGTCTGTGGACTCACAGCACTGTAACTCAAGTACATGAGTCCATGATTTAACCAGAGACAAGCATGTGAGCTAAGCTCCATGCTAGCAATAAACAGATGGATGCTAAAAAGAAACTTTCCATATACTGCAAGCATCTCTCCCATGAAATGACCCATGAAAAGCAGGATGGGGCTCATGTGTGCTACTGAGTCTTGAAGCTGACAGACATATCCCAACTACTTATTCTAAAAGTGGGTCTGTTCAAACTCCTCAACACGTTTCCAGTGCCCAGAAAATCCTTTTGCTGAGACCAATCTGAGCTCTTTCACCTCCCCTTTTATTTCTTTGTTGTTTACAGGCATCTACCTCTTCCCCACCAGCCCTGATAAGCACAGCGAGCAGCGAGATTGTGGGAGGCAGTAGAGTGAGACACCATTTAATGCACCTGACTAGGCATAATCAGAGCCATCCATCACTTTAGTTTTCCATTCCCAGCCAACAGGAATAGTCAAACTGAGTGGGAAGAAATGGGAAGTCACTTAGAAAAACTTCTTCAAACACCTCACCATTTATCTTCTGCTGGGTGGAAAACAATAACCTACCATATTATTTTAATATCACAACCAGTGTTTTTCATTTTATTTCATTGTTGAACTCCTCCATACAAGGTGGCTCAATAAATCAGACTGACAAAGTACTTCATGGAAGATTTCTGAGCAGTCATAAACATCATTTGCACAGTTTTTATACCTGAGAACCTCCTTTGTGCTCCAGGACCCTGCAGTGGCAGGGGCTATACAAATGACACATGAGATGGTTCCTAACTATTCACAGTTCTGCTCTGGCACAGGGAATTATCATCTGCACTTTCCAAGCATGGATCCCAGAGAGGGAGAAGGCCTAGTCATAAAGAATACAGATCAGACTTAGAGTTTGATATCCCCCCCAAAAAGGGCTCTCTAATGAGAGAAGTTATTAGTTTATTCAACTCAAGAGAAAAACCATCAGAAGGGTTATTTCATAAAATCACAGAATGGTTTGGGTGGGAAGGGACTTTAAAGATCATCTCATTCCAATCCCCTGCCATGGGCAGGGATCTTTCACTAGACCAGGTTGCACAGGACCCCATCAAACCTGGCCTTCAACACTTCCAGGGATGGGCATCCACAGGTTCTCTGAGCAACCTCTTCCAGTGCCTTACCACCCTCACAGTGAAAAATGTCTTCCTAATATCTAATCTAATCTACCCTTTTTCAGTTTAAAGATACTCCTTCTTGTCCTATTTAAAGCTTCTTCAAACAAAACATCCTCCAGAACTACTCTTGTTGTCATTTAAGTCTCTATTTCAGCTTTACTTGCAGGCTTTGAAGCTTATATAAATAAGGAGCAGCACTGCTGAGGGTCTACTGGAGACCCTGCCTAAAAAGATATAATGTCCCTCCACTTGTCCCATGCATCTACAAGGGGCCTGTATTTACAGTGGGATTTATTTATCATTTCACACTTGTCAGTCTGAGATTGGAGTTGCAAACATATGCTCAATTTTGGACTACCAGTAAGTTTATTAGAATTGTTTTGTGGAAGCCAACTTTCCTCAACTGCACATTTCTGGGAATCAGTATAAATTATCATGTGGTGGGTTGACCCTGGTTGGCCACAAAGTTGCTTTCTCACTTCCCTTCCATCAATAGAATAGGGGGGAAAAGTGGGATTGAAAAAGTTGTGGCTTGTGATGAGGACAAGTTGATTGATCAACAGTTACCATCATGGACAAAACATGCTCCACTCGGAGAAGAGTAATTTCATTTATTGTCATTTGCTCTCTGACTAGGTCAGTGAGAAACAAAGGCAAAACCAAAAACCCCTTATCCCTACTTCTCCCTTCTTCCCATTCTCAACTTCAGTCCTTCATTCTCAACTCTCCTCTCTCCTCCTCCTCCTCCTCCTCCTCTTCCTCCTCTTCCTCCT